>APFE031248536.1:4393-52343 GCA_000404065.3 Pinus taeda
CTTGTTCTTTATGTCGATGATCTTATTCTTACTGGTAGTGATCCCATCCTTATAAACCATGTGAAGTCCAGCCTTAAAAAGAAATTTGAAATGACAGACTTAGGACACTTACACTATTTTTCTCGGTCTTCAAGTCTTGCAATCCAAGGAGGGTATTTCCCTTTCCCAGTCCAAGTATGCTTGTGATATTCTTCGTCATTTTCACATGGAAGATTGTAAGCCAGCTCCTTCTCCCTTTCAGTCTGGAGTCAAACATTCAGTCTCTTGTACTTCTCCTGAAGTTGATGCTACCTTATACCGTCAACTTGTAGGAAAACTCTTGTATTTAACCCATACTCGTCCTGACCCTTCCTTTGTTGTTGGCCTTGTTGCTCGTTTTATGCAAAACCCCCGTGAAAGTCATTGGAAAGCAGCTTAAAGAATACTTCGTTATGTTCGAGGTACATACAGTTTGGGATTCATTACAGTGCCAAAGCAGCTCCTCTATTAGTTTGGTTTCACTGATTCTGATTGGGCTGGTGACCCTGATGATCGGAAGTCTACTGCCGGTTATGTCTTCACTCTTGGTTCAGGACCTATTACATGGGCTTGTAAGAAACAGGCTGCCATTTCTCTTTCGTCAGCAGAAGCAGAGTATCGTGGTGCCGTGGAAGCTAGTAAGGAAGCCTTGTGGCTTCATCAGATCCTATCAGAATTTGGCTTTGAGCAGCAGCATCCAACCACACTTTGGTGTGGTAATCAAAGTGCCATTCAGCTATGCAAAGATCCAGTCCAGAATCGGCGTAGCAAACACATTGAACTACACATGCACTTCATCAAAAAACTCATTCATGACCATGTTCTTGAAGTGCAATATTGTTCAACAGATGATCAGGTTGCAGACATCTTCCCAAAGGCTCTCACAGAGGCGAAGTTCACTAAACTTCGATATATGCTTGGAGTTCAGGAAGTTGTCATTAAGGGGGGATAGGCTCTAGTGCCTCCTTCCTTCTCCTATTGTGTCATATTAGTAAATCCTTCAATCCTATCCGAAGTTGTTCTTAAGGGGGGATGTTAGGATATTCCGACACATAGGAAATAGTTAAGTTCAACTTGGTCTAGTATAGAGTTAGATATAGAGTTAGGTAAAGTGTGTTTCTTTACCGTTGTACAGTGTGTTTCTTTACCGTTGTACATTTTGTAACTTACAATCCGACGGTTCATTCTCTCCTCGGTATTACCGACACTTGATCCGTGGCTTGACACCCGATTGGTCCTTGAATTCTATTTAAAGCGCATGGAGGGTCATTTGTAGGTTAACCGTGCATGAGAGAAGCTTATGTAAATTTTCATTCTTTTATTAATAAATTGCCTGTAGTAGCCACGTTGGCGCAGGCCGTGGACTGTTTCCCTCTCTGAGGGTTCTAACCACGTCAAAATACTAGTGTATTGATCTGTGATCTGTTTGTGAGCGGTGTCCTTTTGGTGTTCTGTCTGAGGAACTTACACTGTAAATTCCTACAAGCTGCACACAAAGATGTAGATTTCATTCTAGCAAGTGACACCATCTTGGAGGAAGAATCAGATGAATACCAAAGAGCTACATGAATGCTTTATCCGCCCAACAACAACGATATTCACTTAGAAACGGAGTTGTGCCAGTCAAAACAATTCAGAAAAAGAAGGAGGTTGAAGCATCAAAGAATGATTCAGTAGTTACAGAAAGGAAAGGAAAAGAGGCAGTTGATCCGGAGAGCAACAAATACCCATCAGCAGAACAATCACATCAGCAAGTTGCATTGAAAGAAAAGGAAAGAAAATAAATCCCAGTCAAAGAGGTAGAAAAGCGTCCCGCTTTTAATTTAGAGAATGAGATTTCTAAATTGAAAGTATCCATTCCCTTGACTGAAATAATGAAGAACAACAGTTATAGAGGTCAAGTATCTAAGATGTTGAATTTGGAACCAATGTTCGACATGGTGAATGTCGAAGATGATCGACCTAAAATGATTTTTGGGCCAGCATCAAATCGTGAGTCTCATGATAGTGATGTGCCACCTTTTTACATCAGTTTAAGGTTGCATGATTTTGTGTTACATAACGCCATGTTCGATTCCGGAGCCTCTCACAATCTCATGCCCAAGGCAATCATGGATAATCTTGGTCTGGACATCACTCAGTGATTATAGTAGAGTAAGATGTATAGGTCTCATCAAAGACTTGGTTGTGAGTCTGGATCAGCTCCCAATGAAGACTGTTTTGATGGATGTTGTGGTAGCAGACATTCCTCCAAGGTTTGGCATGCTTCTCTCCAGGTATTGGGTGACGAAATTGAAAGGGACACTACAGCTAGATTTCTCCTATGCAACGATTCCAGTGTTTGGACAAATGAGGAAATTGTACCGGGAACAAAAAATGATGTACATGATCACAAGCAAGGAGAAACCCATAAATCATCCAATTAACTATGTACATACAGATTTAGAGTCTTTTGTTTTGTATTAAGATAGCTTAAATGATATAGATAGTCAGTTAGTAGAAGCAGATGATATTCCAGAAATAACAGAAAATTTCAGAGAAGTTTTGAAGAGAGAAGAACAAGAACAACAGAACACCATTGGGCAATCAGCAGAAAATAATGGACATCAAGTAGACAAGGCACAACACGCAGATTTCCAGCACTTGCAAGAGGAGGAAGAAGGTTTGTGGACCATGGATTTCGATGGAGCAGTGGGAAATGATGGCACTAGAATTGGAATTTGGGTACGCAGTCCTTTCTCCGCCCCAAACAAAGTCCCTAGTAACATACGAGTATGATCTTACAAGTTGGCTTCTGAGTGTTCAAATAATGAATCTCAGTATGAAGCTCTGATTGCTGGCCTAAAGATTCTAAGAAAGCTGAACTTCAAGAGGATTTCAGTATATGGCGACTCCAAATTGGTTATCAAGCAGGTCAGAGGAAAATATCAAGCAAAGCATCCCAAGATGCAGGCCTACCGTAATGCAGTCCTAGACATTTTGAAACTATTTTCATAATACACCTTGACATGTGTGCCTCGTATACAAAATAGTATTGTTGATGCTCTTGCTAAGGCAGAGAGTAGTTTGAAAATCCCAATGAACTCTAGTAACAAATTAGAAATTCATCTCAAGCATCGTCCAACCGTTCCAGACAATCAGAGATATTGGCAAGTGTTCCAAGATGATGAGGAGATTGATGATTTTCTGCAAAACAAAGGAAAGTTCAAAGAGACCTCTATTGATGAAGAAAATGACGATGGAAAAGGTAATGGTATAGATGAAATGTAGATCAATGAAATGGACGTGTTGTAGATGAAGAATAACGTTATTCCCAAAGGCTTGATACCTCTAGAAGAACTCTTTGATCAAGATGATGTAGCCCGCAAGCCAACATTGTAGCCAATAGAGAAGGGTGTGGAAGAGGTCAATATTGGGACAACTGCAAATCCTAAATTGGTAAAATTTTCCAAAGCATTGCCACCAAAGACCAAGGAAAAATATGTCAGTTTGATGTCTTGATTTGCATATGTGCTTGCTTGGGACTATTCCGACTTAAAGACATATGACACCAATATAATTCAGCACACTATACCCATCAAGCCCAATCAAAAACCATTCAGACAGAAGTTGAGAAGGCTAAATCCAAAGTTGCTGCCATCTATTGAAAAGGAGATCAACAGGTTATACAAATCAGGGACCATTGTGCCAATCAGATTTTCAGATTGGATCTCTAACTTGGTGCCCGTAAGGAAGAAGACAGGTGAGATTCGCTTATGCATTGATTTCAGAAATATCAATAAAGTTTCATTGAAGGACAACTATCCACTGCCCAAAATGGACCATATACTTCAGTGAGTAGTGGGAGCATCCCGTATGTCACTGCTTGATGGTTATTCCGGATATAACAAAGTTTTTGTCCATGAGGATGACGAAGACAAGACAACATTCACCACTCCATGGGGAACCTTTCATTACGCAAAATGCCTTTCAGTTTTAAGAATGCAGGTGCCACATTTTAGCGTGCTATGGACTTGGCTTTTGCAAATGAGAAGGATGTCTTTTTGGTGGTGCATTTGGATGATTTGATGGTGTTTTCTAAATTTGATGAAGAGCACATGTACCATCTTAAAACTGTCTTCCTAAAGTGCAGAAAATATGGCTTGTCGCTGAATCCAAAGAATGGCTTGTTCGCCATGGAAGAAGGAAAACTACTCAGGCACATTATCTGAAAGGATGGCATCCATATTGACCCAGCACGTGTGCTGGCAATTCAGCAAATAGATCTGCCCCAGAATAAAAAGGAGATACAATCGTTCAATGGTAAGATGAATATCCTATGCCGCTTTGTACCCAATCTTGTTGAACATCTAAGAGAGATGACGAACATGCTTAAGAAGGAAAGCCAAGTGAAATGGACGGAAGAGGCTGTAAAATTTTTCAATTTCGTCAAATTGGCTCTTTCCTCAGCACCAGTTCTACTCAGCCCGGACTACACTCAAGATTTCGTATTGTTTTCATTTGCTTCAGAGCATACTATGGCAGCGGTATTATTGCAGAAGAGAGATGATCATGAAAGACCCATTGCATTTTTCAGCAGAGCTATAAGAGACGCAACTTTAAAGTATAACATCATTGAGAAGCAAGCCCTTGCACTTGTGAAGGCATTGAAGGATTTCTAGGTGTATATTCTACATTCTCACATTCTAGCCTATGTTCCTAACGCTGCTGTAAAAGATGTTTTAGTGCAGACCGATACGGAAGGAAGAAGAGGCAAATGGATTGCAGCCTTGCTGGAATATGATGTCGAAATAAAGCCCACAAAGCTGGTGAAAGGACAAGGATTGGTGAAACTAATGGATGAATCAAACTTGCATGCCTTGGACATAAATCTTATCGCTGCTATGTTCGATGAGAACAATGAAGAATCGCCAATTCAGGTATCTGAAATGTTTGCTCTTTCTCCATGGTATTTAGATATCATATATGCACTCAAAAATTTATCACCAGCACTCGGCATGACTAGAAACAAAGTGAGAACACTCAAGTTGAAGGTTGCCAAGTTTTGCGTTCTTGATTCAGCACTGTATTGGAAAGATCTTGGTGGCATCTTGTTAAATTGTTTGGTGGAAGAGGAAGCGAAGAAATTCATGGAGGCCTGCCACTAAGGAGACTGTGGTGGTCACCTTTTTTGGAAGTCAACAGCAAACAAAATTTTGAGAGGAGGGTACTATTGGCCGACATTGTTTGTTGATGTATATAAGATGGTCAAGCACTATCATAAGTGTCAGATTTTCGAAGGAAAGTGGAAGTTACAGCCTCTACCACTCAAGCCCATAGAGGTGAGTGCCCCTTTTCAGAAATGGGGGTTGGATTTCATTGGCGAAATTCATCCCGCTTCTTCCAGACAGCATAGATGGATCCTCACAGCCACATATTATTTCACAAAATGGATTGAGGCGATTCCCACCAGACAAGCTACATATGCGGTAATCATTTCATTCCTTGAAAATAACATCTTGTCTCCCTTTGGTTGTTCGAATAAGCTAATCACTGATAACGCAGCAACTTTCAAATAAAAAAGGATGGTAGAGTTTTGTCATAAATATCACATCATTTTGGGTCACTGAACTGCCTATCATCCGCAAGGCAATGGATTGGTGGAATCTTCCAACAAATCATTCGTCAACATAATCAAGAAGCTGCTGGAAATAAACAAGAAGAGTTGGAATAAGAGGTTGGTAAATGCGCTTTGGGCTGATCGGGTCATTCAGAAGAAATCCATAGGTACGTCACCATTTGAGCTTGTTTATGGAGTTGATACAGTATTTCCTTCCTCTCTCGCTACCCCGGTTTCAAACTTCTTCAGGAGGACGGCAGTGAAGAAGATCCATTGCAAAGAAGGCTGAATCAAATGGTCCACATGCAGCAGACCAGAGAAGAATTTTTCAAGAACACATCCAAATTGCAGGAGAAAATCAAGAAAATTTATGACAGAAAGGAAAAGGTGGATAAATGTCAGGTGGATGATGTGGTGCTGAAGTGGGATCAAGGAATGAGGAGAAAGGCAAGCATGGTAAGTTCGAGAACCTCTGGAAAGGTCCTTTCAAGATTGCAGCATATCGGGGGCAGAAGGCCTTTCTTCTTAAGGAAATAAATGGAGAAGATTTTCCAGGAGGGCCGATCAATGGTTGGCTGCTCAAGCGGTACCATTTCTAAGTTATCAACGTTGCTTCCACTATCACTGTAAATACCATTTTATTTCAGTTTAGCTAGAGTTGGTTAAGTTAGCCTTTAAGTCATTTCAATGTCAAGTCTGAGTCAGGTTTTTGGTCATTTTAGTTTCATAAAAGAGTCAGAGTCCTGTATTATTTATCAAAACGATGACACCATAGCCCAATGGACGAAGGCACTGTCTAGCTCTTCCAGAGATCTGTTGTTCTTCACACCTCCAAGGAGCTACCATCCCCCATTGGATCCAATGTTAGAGTCGGTCTGGTCAGTCCTCCGTCAGAGATCAAAACTCTTTATGCATTTCATGTTTAGGTGTTCCGCTCGGGCATGCCATAATCTGACAGAGAAGGTCATGATAGTCATTTCCCCCTCATGTTTGGCTCCTGCTGGCTCAAGTCTTTTGTTAATAATCATCAAAGTCCATGACAGTCAAGGTCTGGTCCTTTAAAGGAAAAAGGTCATTTTCGAGGTCTAGGTCTAGGAATGCATCAATTTGGTCTTTGTACATGTCCAATAAAGCCATGCAGGCTAGAGTGAGGCCCTTACACAGTTATGGTTCAGAGAGCTTCATCTTCATATGGATAGACTTCGAATCTTCTTCAAAACTCTGTTTTGAAGAAAAGTCAAATAGTGTCATTTATGACAAAAATTTCAAAAAGAAGTCGCCAGTTGATTTTTTTAGATGCAGTCACGGTTTTCATGGCAAATGTCCTGTCATGAAATCCCTGCAAAGAGTGCCTAAAATTTCATCATTTGAGCTAAAGTTTCAAAGGGAAAGTGAAAATCAGTATGTTTTAAAGTCAGTGAAAAAAAGTGCAAAACTCAAACATTAGAAAAATGGGTTTTTGAAGAGGAAAAAATTAAACCCATCTTTTCCAAGGCTATATATACAAATTTTTGTCAAAACCAAAGGCATTGTGCTATTACAAGCCTTGGAAAGGCATTTTAAGGTGTGAGTGTGCATTGGTGAGTGTTTGAGTGAGTTGGAGGCGGTTTTAGAGGGCGTGGCACATATACCGAGGAGCACGGCGCACACAGAGGGCGCGCCGCACACGCAACATACCCACAGTGAAATTTTTCTAAGGGTGCGGTGCATACCCAGGGCTCGGCGCACTGGGATTTGCATGCGACGCATATAGACAAGGGCCAAGGCAAGTGCCCAAACACTCCCAAATTTTGGTGAAGCCTATTAAATTGAGAGGTAGGCTCTTTAAAACCATTTGCTCATCAAATTTTGTCAATGATAGGGTGTTTATTGAGATGTTTGAATGTCACCAGAATGCATAAAATCAACCATAAGAAATCATGAACAAATTGATTCCTAGGGTTGTTAAAATGTCTTGTTAGTTCCAAGGTTTCACTCCACTCACCTTTTTCCCCTCACCTATCATTTTTCCCATCCTCCCTCTCTCATTTTACCTAAATTCCCTGCCCTAAATTACTACCAAAACCTCTCCCCCTATCCCTCCACTATTTGTTCAACACAAAACCCCAAACCCTACCCCATCAAAATACCCAAACTCCTCCCATATCCCTAACAAATTTCTCCCTATAACCCCTATCCCCATTTCATCACTCCCTTCCTAATATTCCCTGTTTCATTGTTCCCCTTGTTAACAAATATTACAAAGGCACCCAGCCTCACACCATCATCAAAAGGGCAGCCTAATCACAATCCACATTGCATTCATGACATCACAGCATTCATCTGAGTATTAGATGGAGACATAGAGTGACTCATCCTCAAAGGAGCAGGCTCCCAGGAGACGCCACAAGAGTCGCAAACATGTCAGGGATGATCCCACTACCATCACCGAGTTACAAGCATGCCCTCTTGTGATGTCATGTTTCCAGAACCTATCATGTTTTGAATTTTGTCAAAGGGTGGCAAATGTTAGAGTTATTCATGAGTTGGCCCGTTTATTTGTGCTTCATCTACATGGAGGTCAGTCTATCTTGGCGGGGGTCACTTTCACATTGACACCCGAAGCTATATTAGTGGCAACAGGTATACCAAATGTTGGAGAATAGTGGCATAAGAAGAAGAAGGTGGATATGCAACACTATGAGCCTTACATCAAGGCCAGATTCTTGAATGAGCTCACAAGAGTCCTTCCCTTCAGATACTTGAAAGATGAGTATGCTCCACTCATGAGATTGATCATGAAATACTTCAGCTATGAGGGGAGGTTCTCTCAACTATATGCCTATCACATCCGCTTGCTCATGCACTTTACCAGGGTGAGCATGATGAACCTCCCATTTTTCATATGCAAGAATATAGAGAGGATGAACACCTTCATGCTGCATAAGACCCCTCAGCAGCAATTTTACAGTGTATTTCACTTTGCTCTTATCCCGATTTTGATAGATCATCAGTTGGGATTGCAGGGCATTGCGTGGGAGGAATTCATCTCTCGTGACTTCTTTAGCACATCACAGGTACTATCAAAGTGAGAGCAGGAGATGGGTGGTCCTTCTCATCAGCAGGAGCATCATGAAACCACTACCATGCTATTTTTTGTTACATATCAGAGAGGCAGTAGGAACTTGTTTGTAGCAGCAAAGCGAGTTTTATCTCCATCCAGGGCGGAAGGGGCCTCACTTCCAGCATCGACTACACAGGTACTAGGCAAGGGCAAGAAGCCCGTGCATGATGAGGGGCCATCGGGTGGACAGGAGAGAGATGTCATCCTCATTTAGGATGATGAGGCAGAGGCGAAGAACGCCCAACTTAGGATGACTATTCAGGAGCAGGTCATGGAGATCAAAGACTTGATACTCAATATGGAGAGGGCCAGATGGATCATCAAGTATCTGGAGTAGAGGAACAAGTAGCTTGAGGACCAGCAAGCAATCATGGAACTGCAAAGCATCCGTGAGAACTGACAAGTTGCCCAACAAAGGAGGATCGAGCTCACTACCTTGGAGCAAGAGATCAACAACGACCGTGAGTCCTGGTTAGAGCGGGTCAATCTGCACTTGGAGAGACTTCTGGAGAAGGCCAACAGGGACAAAACCATATTGAGGAGGATGGCTTGTCATTACATGGCACAGAACTTGAGCGCAAAGGCACGAATAAGGAGCTTGAAGGCCAAACTGAGTAGAGCAACAAAAGAGGCAAAAGAGCAAGATCGACTTCGAATCTTGGCTGAAGCCTCTGTGGCCAAACAGAGTGCCTCTTAGAGAACAATGTTGGTTGCATGGAAATTTTTTGGCACAAACACAGGATTTTTCTCGACGCGTAGGATTAGGAGCTCCAAATGAGAAACGGTTTGCATTTTTGGATTCAGCAGGAAAAATCACAACTACTGGCACTCGAGAAAGAAATTTGGGCATGATTTGAGTCTCCAGGAGGTCAAAAACACCCAAAAAATGGCCTCACTGCCCCTATTTTGACACACAGGAAGCAGTCTTGGGAGAATGAAGATTTGGAGGGGAAAATGAGCTCCAAATTCGAAAATTCTACTTTGGTTGGAAAGCAGACGGGACAGGATTTCCAACAAGCACAATTTGGCACATTTTGGACTCCTACAAGTGCCTCAAAACGGGCCTCAAAGTGGCGCGATGCATACAGAAATGGGGGCGACGCATATAGGAAGAAAGGCCCAAAATGCCTCTGTTTCGCGAAATTTCGCTTCCCGACTTTTCATAAGTGGGCCCCCTCATCTGCACTTCATTTTTCAGCACCTAAGCCAATTTTAAAAGTATTTTTCACTCCAGATGAGTAGTTATCCAAGTGGCAAAGGAAGGCAAAGGGCCACCCAAGCCATTTGTCATGTTTGTGGCATTGCACCTGTAGCTAATGTTTGGCTCTCGACCTTCATTTTGTGATGATTTGAGTAACTCCCCAACCCTTGGATGTTCTATCTCTTCATGGCACATTCTATATATTGTATGCAAACTATTTGCAAAGGTTTGGCTGGCTTGTAACTTCTGGGAGACTGTGGGAAAGAAACTATGTTTCTGCATTGTATATTTTTTACGGAGGATTAATGAAAGGCAGTGGCTTTGTTTCATGAGATTCATGTGGTTGTGAGTGTAGCAAGTGTTTCTCTTATGTTTCATATGTATCTTGTTATGTTTCATATTTCATTTCTTATTCATTTCTAGTGAGGTTTTCTAATTTAGCTAAGGTAGAATTCAATTTCATTGCTCTGCCTGTGGGAAAATTTCATGTTCAGTGTTCATTCTTCAGTTGAAAATGATTCATGTTGTCCATGCCCTTTTCACCCTCTTACTCAATCTCTCCATTATGCACTATCTTAAAATAAATTTCTAGGCTTTCTGCCTATCTTGCCTCACGAAGTAATCCGTGCCTTTGTATTAAGTTCTATGTTCATTGAGGTCCATTGGTCCCATACCATCCCAGAAACACAGTCATTCATAAAAATCACTTCTTGTATCCATATTCACTTACTAGCCTAAGATAAATAGTTTACTGTAAGTCATCTCAGGCCTTTTCGTTTATCTATTCACTGAGTGTGACTCGGAGAGAGCCCTCTGCTGTTCTGGTAGGGCTAGCTACCAGACTAAGCTTGGTTTGTGGTTACCCTGAATTTTGCCTTCCTTCTGCCTAAGGCAGATTTAGGTGCTAACACATCACAAACAGGAAAGTAGATCAATCGACAACCCAAAGTGATGGTTAAACCAATAGCACATTTGCAACAAGATTCATATAATTTCATACGAAGCAGTTGATAAAAAAATATATAAGTTAAACAACATACATCACTGGAGAATCCAGAGTGGTCCAACTACAATAACAACATATGGATAAAAATTTGATGGCTTTTATTATATAAAGAAGCATAAGTTTCAATCATACAATACATCCATGTAAACCTGCTAGCCCAAAAAGTGGAACATTACAGGCACATCCGCCCCCTCCTCCAAAGAGATGAACTAGCTTCGTGTAGTGGAGAAGCCAAGGCGCGTTACAATATTGTCAAAGCTCTTTCCAACATAGTATTATCAGAAGCTTGGCTGACCAAAAGCCTATACAATGAGTTATGAGAGACTATTTATAGCCAAGGTTGGGGTGACCCTTCACATTCCCCTTTCTGACCATTTTACTACCCTCATGACTCTTCACCTACTCTATGACTGTTAAATCGACCATTGAGACTTGACTTACACTTGACATGACTCTACATTACAATGCACATGTACTCATGTGAACAATGGCTTGAGCAGGTTAATTTAGACATCATTCTAACATAGACAAATATAGAAGTACAACTTCTCAACATGCTCATGCTGATAAACAATAACATATTGATGCCGAGATCTATAGTCCTTGATAGTGTGCCAGTCTTTCGCTGTGACATATGTCTAAAAACTAAACCTTGGCTCTATAGCATCCATGTACACTACTCGGGCTCCTCTGTCCAAATCCTCTGAAAGCATGTGCATCACTGCCTTAAATGTGGTCAAACCAACCACATACTTTCGTGTGATGTATACACTGATAGGAAAGTCTGGGCTGGTGGCGACATGCATCAGCTCATCGAAGTATGAGTCAAGATCTTATTGGACTTGCTTCTTTGTCTTCACCTAGGTGAGAATCCCAAGTGATACGATCGCATGTGTGTGCACCACAACACCCATGCTCTTGAATACTTGTGCATGGGAAGCCTGTATCCTAGTGATGAGTTGCGGGTGGTCTTCATAGTTCTAGATATGACTTTGGATATGTCCTTTCAGCTCAATCGCATTCTCCCTCATCATATTTGGCAAGTGAAGCGGAGCTCCCTTGTACTTCATTCTCCATGTTTTCACGTTATCAACAGTAGCATGCATGTTCGTCAAGATGTATGCTCTTCTCACATATCAATGTTGCCATCCATTGAGATGGACGACTTCCTGGTGCGCGGTATCAAACTTGGAGTACAATGTCACATAACTATGTCAAGGACAATATGTCATCTAGTATTGCCTTCTTCAGTTTAGCTCGAGTGGACATTGTCACCAAGTCTCCTTCTTCATTGGCCACCTGTATTTCCTTTGCCATTCACTCATTCTCAGCTATGAGGAAATGGACACTTGAGCTAGTGGCCTTGGCATACACTCTAGTTGCATCAGCCAAAGATTTGGATGCATGTACACATCAATCATGATCACTCATACATGAACTTTCGTAGGGGATGTTTGGTCCTCCGGATTCGGTACTCTGTGAGACTCTACAACTCTATGATGAGATTCGTCGGAGGAGATGTTGTGCATCTCTTCTTCTTGCTCACTGCCAAGGATCTTAGTGCCTCCTTGGTCATTCGACACATGCTCATCATCTAGATGCATTGAGGCGAGTGATTCAACATCTTTGTGGTGAGGCATGAGGTCGATGTCCTGTTCCAACTCATGCTATTCCATTTCTGCATCCAATTGTTGAAATGCTTGTTCTATCTCATGAACAAAGTCTTGACTTGATTATGGGTCATCATGTTCGCCTGCTGCCAGCTGTTCACATGAATTAACTACTTGCACGAGCATTACTTCGTCTATCAACACATGTTGCACCCCCTGTTGTATCTGTTGTTGTTGCACTTCGTTCTCTTATTGGCACAACTATTGTTCTTTGTATCATTGCTCCCTCAGCTCATGCAACTCCTTCTCTACTTCAGTTCTTTCCTTATCCCTCTGCCTTCGTGCGATTTTCATGTCGCACTACTGCCTCTTTTCTTGAATATCCATAGCTTCTTGTTGTACAAGTAGATTTGCTTGAAACCTGCATCTTCGCTCCTCCTCCATGCAATCGACAATATTTCTCTTCCCTTTTTCATGCACAGGTATGTTTCTCTCTGCTGCCTCTGGTATTGCAACTACTATTGTTGATACTATTGGTGTTCTCAGTGATGCTGCTTGATGCTGCTCCACTAACCACTCCACTACGAAGTTGACTTATTCATTGGGCCTGGAGGAACTGTAGCGATACCTCCATGAGTCTTCCTTAGCCCAACCTAATTCCCTATGGATCTAGTTGAATTGAACTCTCATGTCGTGATCCATCACAATGCAATGTGGATCATATGGATTGAAGCTTTGGAGGTCAAACGGGTACTTCTTCATCTGTTCTACTTTGACATCCTCTTGCTTGATACTCCAGTTCTCGTATAACCCGATCCATAATGGAAGAGTGGGCAAAGCTGCCATCTTCTTCCACTGCAGTCTAGCTGTAAATCCTACCGAGATGTGATATGCTACTTGTTTCATGACAAGTACGTCCAAGGCAAACTTTGGAAGAACATGAGAAGGCTTCTCTGCTTGAACATTTGGATGAAAGTGTCAGATGATGAGGCATACCAATCTACAATGCCTAAAAATTCCTCCATTGCTTCCTTTGACATGGAGGATGGATCATGTACGAATATCATCTTGTGCACTAGAGTGACAAAATGGTCAGACAACTGTATCATTACACCTCTGAAGCTGCATTTAGACAACAACTTGAAATATATGTTGACAACAATCTCCGCCAGTGACCATGCCCATTCCAAGCCTAAGAACTCATGTCAGGCATAGACTACATCTAAGATGTAGGAATACATGTAAAGCTCTACATGCATACCTTCAGGTGATTGTCAAGCCTTCGTGAGTTGTTCCTTTAATTGAGGAGCCAATATGTCGGACTAGTTACATGGTTTTCCTTCTCTAGCCAAGTGGTCTAGTGTGATCACCAAACTCTTTGGAAAGGTTTAAGTGCTTTCGTGGTGACAAATATATGACCAAATATTGGTACGCCTTCCTCAGTGTCTTCGTCTTGTAGATCTGGTTGGGTGTCATCCTGAAATGAGTTGGCTCCTTTACCCAATCCTTCAGATAGTGTTTGGAGTTAGTTTTGCTGTTGGGCAAGCTGAATGGAGGACTCATGATAGTCAGGAGTTCTGACATCTGGTACATATCATCATAATCATGTGCCAAGAAGGTCGCAAGATTCATCCCACTAACATTTCTCAAGGTCATCGTCTCATTGTCAGTGTGAGGGGTGATCTAATGAATCGTGTTCATGCATGGGAACACGAGGTATCTTCATGCAATCTGGTACAAGCCAAACTTATTAATTTTCATGTACACCTGAAAGTCTTCGAGGTCTTCTCCAAAAGTTCCTTCAGTTTGATTCCCTTGTCTAGATACATCTTCATATCTTCATAGATCGTCAGACTAGAGGAGACCCGTTCACCTGCTGCTCCAGCTACAATTCCATCAATGTCCTGTGATCTTGTTCTCTTTGAAGCCATTGAGATAGATGAATGCCTCAATGATCTAGAAAGAAGCAACATGCATGGTAATAAATATCTCAACGGAAATTTACAAAATTTTGGGAAGGACACATCACATACATGGGTGACTAGCTACTAGAACTATGAAAAAGGCAGTTTGGACTGTCTGGAAGGCCGGACTGGCTACTGGATCTATGAAATGTGCAATCCTGTCAGGTTGTTGGCTTCTGGGATTTCACAATGCGCGGTTCCAGTTGCGAAGGAATATAGGCCTGTGGACTAATTTGTGTATTTTCATGGGCTAAGCACCCACTTTCCTATAGAAATGCACAAAACATTCCTAGAGGCTAGTGCTAGGTAGGAATGCACATTTCTAGAGAGGAGCGAAGAGCCTTCCTTCCCCATATTGCGCAATGTAACCTTGTTGAAGGTAGAGTCCGAGCTAAGGTTGGATTGACTCGCCGATGGGAAGCTAAAGTCAAATAAAACAGTGAATGCATGATGACATTAAGTGATAGCACAAGTGATTGACAGTGCATGAAAAACATGAATGAAAGATTCAACAAACATATCAACATGCATGTGGGTGAGGCGGTTCACTGGTTTGGCGAACGTCTATGAAAAACCATTTCATGCATGTAACAAGAGTGAGATAGAAAAAAACACTGAAATAGAGCTAGGACAAGCAATTATATGTCTAAATGATAGCAAGTGTTCAAATAAATAAAGCAAAAAACACTCACATAATCTGTTGGAAATAATAGTGAGAGGGGGGGGGTGAATCAGTATTATCAAATCAGATACTTTTTCATTTTCACACTCAGATTCATGTACGCGACTTCAGTTAAGGATATACATGTATATACGCGACTGTATTAAATGCAACAAGCGTATATGCAGCAATCTTATGATTCAGTTAGTTTATCTTCAGTAAATGCATCAGAACATTATTAACCACATTAGCAGTAAACAGGTGTAGTAAAATAGTACAGATCATCACACATAAGAAGCACACATGAAGACCATGATATAAGGTGGAAACCCAATGTGGGTGAAAACCACCTACCACAATTCGTCTCTTTCTTCCTTTAATAAGAAACTTCTTTTACAATGTACTGGTGCAGTCCTTTACCAGCACGCAGGCTACAACCTACAGAGGGCTACAACCCTCTCTCGTTTTCCAGTTACTTCTGAAAGGGAGCAACAACCCCCTTAGTTCTTGTACTAGCGGATATACTAGTACGTAGGTGCTGACCTATAGAAGGCTGCAACCTTATTTTCTTCAGGGACCACGTTTCATCAATTTTCAGACTGGATCCATAAGTACAAAACAATCACTGCTGCAATACAATCATCAACTTATACTCGCATCATAAATCTCTAAATCACCCAATACTGAATCACTAAAACCCTGTTATCAAAAACACAGAACGCAAACCAGAGCCCAGAACTCTGCAACAACCAGTAGAATCAACAGAAACCTGAAATACCAAATCTCATAATGCATACGCTACTTTACGATACCAAAACAGTGTGTATACGTGATTTCACCTAATACAACCCGCGTACAGATCTAAAGATAATTACTTGAACCTTCGCTGTTATATCAACCCAATCCTAGCAGCACAAACCGATAACCAGTAATACTAGATCTTTGCACTTTGTCAGACATTCATTCCTTGCTCACCCTTTCACTCTTCTTGGCCTAATGATCTTCTCCTTATATAGGTTAGGCTTCTCTCAATACCATGGTCCAAAACCATGTAGAAAAAATACCATGAACCCAATACATGGGGTCGTCACTTTGGACCAAATACCACGGACCAAAACCATGATTTCCAACATGTACGCACCTTTACTCTTATTAACCCGCGTGTATACGCGTACGCCCATTCTGCTTCGCTAACCCGCGTATATACGCCCTTTCTTCACGGTCAACCTGCGTATATCTCTCTGTTTACCTGCTGCACTGTGATCTGTCGTCTGAGTGAGTTGCCATCATCTGTATCATTCCTCTGAGTGAGTTGCCATCAAGGACAACACCTGAATCATAATGCCAACATAATCGAATACACAAAACGTGATAGAAATGTTGAAAAAGACAAGTTGAGGCCGCTTACTTGTGAAAAGCTGAGCCGGATGTGTCAAAGAGTCCTAGATGTGTTGTGGCATGTCAGAGCTCCAAGATAGATGTCAATGAATGAGCTCTAATGCTTCGAATAAATAATTGTGTTCCCATAATGGGCATGCCACAAATTTAGGAAAAAGCGACACTTAGAGGGAAGTTTCTAAAACAACTTTTAATGTAAGCACCACCTGCTAAAAATAGATCCCTATGTCATGCATGCATGCAAGTCACGTTTCCTTGGTCCTAGTTGGAATTGGTCAACTAGACTGCTCATGCATGTGGTTGCTCAATTGTATGGAAAAATTCCACACTTCTTATTGGGAGCTAGGCTGATTTCCCAAGAGGATGTGTAATATCGGGGCAGAGCAACTGACTGCTACCCAGATTTGTGCAAACTCTAGGCTAAGCAGCCCTACTGGGGGAATTTGTGCAAATCCTGATACGAGTGTTGAGTTGCAAGATTGTGCAATATTGGAGCCCAATAGGTTGTCAGACAAGATTGCACAATTTCTAGAGGGAAGGTTTGTTTCCTTCCAAAAATGTGCAATTTTCAAGGGGAAGTGTCTCAACCTGCAATTGGATCATGTTTGGGTGAACAACCTATGAGGGGAATGGATAAAACTGTGATCAACAAGTTGTCAGTGTGAGGAAAACATTGGAGCTTGAGTACTTGGAAAAGCAAGACAAGGTGATATGAAAATTTGGTAGGGAGGCTCTAAAATAGGCTAAGGAAAAATTTTGGAGAGTTTTGTAGCTGCTATAACACTTTGCAACACACTAGTAGAACTTGATCTCTCTGAATGGACCTTGTTCGTGAAAAGCAAGACTAGCACCTCTGGATTTATTTTTCATCTCTCAAGTCATCTTGGCTTCACACTAGCTCGATTTAAGATGTAGCATTTGCTAAAACCTGGGTTGGTTGACACACATTCCAAGCCAAGGATACACAATTGTTTCGATTTGGGTTGAGGTGTATATAGGTGCATAAGTAGTATAGTCATCAAAGTCTTAGTTTCATCTCTTGTGTTTCTCCACTGCCAGCAGGATTGGATAGTACCGCAATGGAGTCACATAGGAACACAAGCATGGCTCCGCTGCTAGTGACCCTGGTCAGTACCCTAGTGGAGTTACTTACATCACCTCCCTACGCAGGAATCCTTTCTCTTCTTTTTCCTTATTCATTTTCAATTTGAATTTTTTGACTTTTCTTTTTTTCTCATTTTCTTAACTGTGCATAACACTTAATATTTATTTTAGAGGCTAAAGAGGGATCCCAACTTATTGAGAGCATAAGAGATTGTTCGAGCAGAGAAGTAGTTTATGGTATCTCTACATGCCTGTTAATTTTTACCCCCTCACCTTACTCTACTTGACTGAGCTGACAAGGTTTAACCCAAAAACAACTGACTAGAGAAGGTGACACTAGTTAGCATGCAAGCATTGTATTTTCACCAAGGTTCAGTTTGAATAATACATATTTTTCTTCCACATATCATGGACTAAAAGTAACAATCTGATGATATAGAAGCAAGATGATAGATAACTAAGTAGTGATAATTGTACAAGCCCTCTTGTACTTTACCCAGCTTCTTTCAAGATTCCTACATGGTTTCATGGAAAACTAACCTACGAACAAAACAAGCACACTAAAAAAGAACAAAGAAAAGAAATATTATAAGCGAAAGTGAAAGCAAATCAAGTAAGAAAAGAAGAAAGAAAACAAAATAGATAACAAATCATGTAAGCAAACAAGCATGCAAGCAAACAACTAAAAGAAAACACTACTCCTACTCATACACCAATGGTGAATGGGCCTGATCACATGAAGTGATACTTCTAATGCAGCCACGAGTGCATTGGATGACCCGCTTTGGTGAAGGATCGGTCCGCGAACAACCCAGTTGTGTGAATGAGTAAGAAAGAAATATATAACAATGAAGATAGCCACACTTCATGTGTGAAAGTGGCCACGGGACAAAAGTAAGTAGAATTGCATGACAAGCAATCCGTGGACTGATCGTGGTGTTGTGCGACATTGCATGCAACATTGAAGCATAAGCACACTCTTGACTGTGACATGCAAGCAAAGGAAAGAAACAAAGATAAATTGCATCGCAAATTAATGCTTGCAACATAAGACTCCTCTAATGCATGAGCAATGAGATCATGTAGTTCGAGTGGAGGATGTGTGATCTCTGTGTGGGTTGTATCTTCAATGCATCTAGATGAGCGATGAGGAGCCTTGGGTGATTGAGAAATTTCATGATTGGAACTGAGACTTACCCCAAGAGAGCGAGGGCTTGACATAACCATCAGCTCGGGCTGAAGTGCCTCGACAAGCTTGGGCGTCTCAAATTCATCATTAGATAGATCATGATAAACCTGTGGCTTCAAGAGATCAGGTGCAATAGATTCATTATCGTGATAAAAAATGGAAATAAATGGATCATGACCACCACAATCAGAAAAATCAATGAATTCCTCGGCACCCTCATGATTAGATGAATCAAACACAGGGGTAGATCAAAAATGAACAAAATCATCCTCTCTCTCCAAAAAACATAGATGAATGATCAAGTGGATTTTCAATTAATAACTTATCCTCTCCATTATCGAATGATGGCCGACATCCGGTGAGTCCTACGAGCGACCAAAAATGGGTGCATCCCTGTATGAAGAAACACATGCAAATCATGGATGGCAGGCCCACCAAGAGGCCAGGAAGGAATAGAAGGGAGTCATCCTTCGACGAGTATTGATGTTCAAGCTCCCACTTATACTCTTCATGAATGAAAATGCATGTTAGTTGTGCAACACCAACTCCTTGAATGGGTTGTTGCTCGTTCACAAGAAGTTAAGAGTTCGGAATGGACAAACAAAAGACAACATCATCTAGAGGAACACTTGAGTGTGAATATGGGGGTCGTAGAAGAGAATGCATATGAGAACATGAAGGAATCAGAACCAAATCTGTGCAAAAATTGAGTGAAGTGATGTTGGGAGAATGTGAAAACTGAGCAGGTGTATGAGCATGATCCTCAACATCACTGCGCAATGGTGGAGCTATTGAATGAGAGGAAGACAAAAATTCATTTCGAGATAGTGCCTACATCTAGATGATATTACACAAATCCATTAACGAAGAATGTTGAGTGAGGCTTGATCTCAAACTTCATCTTGGGACATGAAGATTTCTTATGGCAATAGTCAAATTAGTCCCAAAGATAAGAAAATTTCATCTGGCTCCTCTGAGATTGAAACTGCAAGTGATGGAAGCACTACCAAAAATCAATAATTGATTCATGTGCAGCCATTCTTATCTGTAACACTTTTTGGTCAAGATGGTTTGGATCAAAATGATAGAAAGTTTCTTCAATAAGATCACAGAAGTGCTCAAGTGAGTGCATGGTGTCAGCCAGTAGGTTGATCAACCAACGACATGGATATTCGCGGAGTGTGTGTGCAAGCAACAAGCTAGCCTGTTTGTGAGAACACCCCTCTTCCTCATGAAGAATTTAAAGAAAGTCATGTAAGTACTCAGGCCAGGAATCTTCATCTTCACCATCATATGTGAAAGTGAACAAGAGATCGAAAAACTCCCTCGTGATGGAGACATCTTGATGATTCAAAAAACACTGTGGGGGAAGAAGAGTGCAGGACTCCATGAAATATATGAAAATGTTCAAAACTAGATTAGAGGACACAACTTGTCACTAGGCCCTCCTTCTAGCACCAAAAATATTGAGGGTTCTAGACCCACCAACATGTTAAGGGCATCTCCGCGGTAAGAGGTACCAATTGGTGTAGGAGTCCTAGTAGTGGGTTGTAAGGTAATGCCTTGACCACGATGTCGCACGAAGGAAAGTAAGATAACTCTTTCAGTAGCAAGGGTGTGACCATTGTAGTGAGTCAAGGAAGGTGGATGAGAGTTTCTAACATACGCGGGTTGAGGAGAGTGCACCCCTTAACAACCTGTATCAGTACGCAACTAAGAAGGGAACACAGGAGTGAATATGCATCACAAACTGCAAAGAAAATGAGTTGACAATCCAAACTGATGGTTAAACCAAAAATACATCTACAATGAGATTTATATAATTGCATATTAATCAATTCACATATAAATACCTAAGTTAAAAAACATACATCACTAAAGGAACCGGAGTAGTCGGACTACAATAACAAGATTTGCACGAAAATGTTCTCTCTCTTATTATATAAATAAGTGTAAGTTCCATTCATACAATAGATCCACGTAAGCCTGCTAGCACTAACAGTGGAATGTTAGAGCTGCATCAACCTACTCCTTCAATGAGATGAACTAGCTCTGTGTAGTGGAGAAGCCAAGGCGCATTACAATACTATCCAAGCTCTTTCAAAGATAATCTTATAAGAATCTTGACGGACCAAAAGCCTATACAATGAGTTATGAGGGACTATTTACAGCAAAGCATGGGGTGACCCTTGATATTCCATTTTTTGACCATTCAAATACCCTCATGACTCTTACATCCACTATTGACACTTGACATACATTTGAGATGAGTCAACATTACAATGCACATGTACCCATGTCAACAATGGATTGAGCAAGTCAAACTAGACTTCATTTTGACTTAAACAACTATAAAAGTCCAACAACTTGACATCCTCATGTTGATCAATAGTAACATATTGATGTCAAGATTTGTAGTCCTTAATAGTTTCCGTGTGTTTCGCTGTGAAATCTATCTAAAGCCTAAACCTTGCCACCATAGCATCCTAGTACATTACTCCTTCAGCTCCATTGTCCAACTCTTCTGAAAGCATGCACATCATTGTATTCAATCTAGCTGGAACAACCACATACTTCCGAATGATGTTTGTACTAATAGGCAAGTCACGGCTAGTGGTGGCGTGCATCAACTTGTCAAAGTATGATTCAAGCTCTTGTTAGACCTGCTTCTTTGTCTTCGCTTGGGCTAGAGTCCCAAGTGATGGAATCACATGTGTGCGCACCACAACATCCATGCTATTTAACACTCGTGCATGGGAAGCCTATATGCTAGTGATGAGTTTTAGTAGGTCTTCATAGTTCAAGATCTTACTCTAGATACATGCTTGCATCTTGACTGCATTGGCCCTCATCATTTTGGAAAGTGAAGCGGTGCTCCCTTTTACTTCATCATCCATGTTTGCATGTTATCAACAACAACATATATGTTCATCAAGATGCATGCTCTTCTCACACATCACTACTGCCATCCATTGAGATGGACAACTTCTTAGTGCATGGTACCAAAATTGGAGTACAATTCTCGTATAACTGTCTGAAGGGATAATACTTCATCTAGTATTTCCTTCCTTAGTTTAGCGCAGGAAAACATTTACACCAAGTATACTCCTTGCTTGGCCACCTGTAGTTCCTTCACTATTCCCTCATTTTGATCTATGAGGAAACAAACACCTGAGCTAGTGGCTTTGGCATACACTCTGGTTGCATCGGCCATAGTAGATGTATGCTTGTGCACTTGAGTCATGATCACTCATTCTTCGATTTTCTAAGGGGATATTAGGTCCTTTGGATTCGGTACTCTGTGAGACTATACAACTCTATGATGAGATTTGTCAAAGGAGATGTTGTGCATCTCTCCTTCTGGCTGACTGCCAAGGATCTCAGTGCATCCTTGGTCATTCAAGACTTGCACATCATGGGATGCATTGAAGCGGGTGAGTCGACCTCTTTTTGGTGAGGCATGAGGTCAGTGTCCTGTTCCAACTCCTGCTACTCCATGTCTACATCCAACTCTTAAAATGCTTCTTCTATATCATGGGAAAATTCTTGCTCATGTGATGGATCACCCTGTTTGCCTAATGCCAGCTATTCAGGTGAATAACCTACTTGCATAGGTATTGATTTGTCTATCTACACATGTTGTGTCCCCTACTGTATCTGTTGTTCTTATGCTTCCTTCTCCTATTGGAGCAGCTCTTGTTCTTCCTAGAGTTGCTCCCTCAGCTCATGCAACTCCTTCTCTACTTCTTCAATTCTCTTCTTATCCTTTTTCCTTCATGTGATTCACTTGTCACACTGCTACCTCTTTTCCTGAATAGCCATAACTACTTTTTGTACCAGTGTATCTGCTCAAAACTTGTAGCTTTTTTCCTACTCCATGCGATCGAAAATATTCCTTTTCCCTTTGTTGCGCATAGGTATGCTTGGCTATGTTGCCCCTACTATTGCAGCTGCTACTACTGCTATTGTTGGTGCTCTACTTGATGTTGCTTTATGTTGCTCCACTAACCACTCCACGGATTATCCAACATGTTCATTGGGTTTGGAGGAATTGTAGCAATACCTCCATGAGTCTTCCTCAGTGCAATGAAATTCCCCATGGATCTAGTTGAGTTTAACTCTCGTGCAGTTATCCTTCACAATGCAATGTGGGTCATACGGATTGAATCTTCGGAGGTCAATTGGGTACTTATTCATATGTTCTAATTCAACAACTTCTTTCTTGATACTATAGATCTCATATAACCCAAGCCGCAATGGAAGAGCTGCCCAAGGTTCCTTCTTCTTTTGCTGCAGTCTAGCTGTCAATCCTACTAAGATGTGATATGCTACTTCTAGCATGACAAGTATGTCCAAGGCTAGCTTCAAAAGAACATGCAAAGGCTTCTCCACACTGAACATTCGGATGAAAGTGCCGGAAGGTGAGGCATACCAATCTGCAATGCCTAACAATGCCTTCATTTCTTCCTTTGACATGCATGGTGGATCTTGTTCAAATATCATCTTATACACTGGGGTGACAAAATGGTCAGACAACCCTATGATTACTGCTCTTAAGCTCTATTGAAACAACAACTTGAAATAGGTGTTCACAACAGTCCCTGTTGGTGACCATGCCCATTCCAAGCCCGAGAACTCATGTCAGGCAAATACTGCCTCAAGGATATAGGCATACATGTAAATATTTGCATGCATACCTTACAGTGACTGTTGAGCCTTTCTGACTTGTTCCTTCAGCTGATGAGTCAGTATATCAGACCAACTACATGGTTTTACTTCTCTAGCGAGTTGGTCCAGTGAGATCACCCAACTCTGTAGACATGTTTTAGTACTTTCTTGGCCACACAGTTTATACGCAAATATGACCATGTGTTGGTTCGCCTTACTCAATATCTTCGTCTTGCAGATCTAGTTGAGTGGCATCCTAAAATGAGCTGGCTACTTTACCCAATCATTTAGAATGTCTCTAGAGTTTGCTCTGTTGTTGGGCAAGGTGAATGGAGGACTCATGACACTCATACGATTTGACATATAATACATTTCATCATAATATTGGGCCCAAAAGGTTTCAAGATTATTCCCACTAACATTGCTCAAGGTCATCGTCTCGGGGTCAGTGTCATAGAATATCGAGTGAATCTTGTCTGCGCATGGGAATGTCAAGCATCTGTATGAAATTTGGTACAAGCCAGCTTATGAATGTTCATGTACACCTGATGGTCCTTGAGGTCTTCCCCAAAAGTTCCCGTGAATGATTCATTAACCTCTTGCCACTTTAGTTTGATGTCCTTGTCTATATACAACTTCATATCTTCATAGATTGAAAAACTAGAGGACACCTGCTTAGCTGCTGCTGCAGCTCCAATTCCATCAGTGTCTAATGATCTTGTTCTCTTGGAAGCCATTCAGATAGATGAACACCTGAAAGATCTGGAAAGAAGAAACATGAATGGAAATAAGTATGTCAGCAAAAACAAAGCAAATCATGGGAAGGAGACAACACATACCTGAGAAACAGATGAGCAAGATTGCACAAATTCTTTTAGGGGGCTAGACGAATGGTTTCCAGAATTGTGCAAAAGGTAGTGTGGGTTGTTTCAAAGGTAGGACTGGCTGTTGGATCTGCGAAATGTGCAATCCAGTGAGGCTTCTCATTGTTGGGATTGTGCAATGTGCAATTACAGCTGGGAAGGACTGCAGGCCCAGGGATTGATTTGCACAATTCTCTAGGCCAAGTAGACATTGTCCTCCAGAAATGTGAAAAATAGTATTGGAGGCCAGTGTCGGGTAAGAATGCACATTCTAGAGAGGAAGGCAGAGCCTTCCTTCCCCTGATTGGGGAATGCAGCCTTGGTGATGGCAAAGTCCAAGCCAAGGTTAGGCCAACTCGCTGATGGGAAACTAAAAGAAAAGAAGACAGTGAATGCATGAATACACTAAGTGATAGTAGAAGTTATTGACGATGCTTGCAAAACATGAATGAAAGATTCAACAAACATATCAACATGCATGTGGTTAAGACGGTCCACGCAAAATAGTTTCATGCATGTGACAACTGTGAGATAGCAACGAAAACTGAAACATGGGTAGGACAAGATAGTATCCATGTAAATGACACTAAGAATTCAAAGAAATAAAGAAAACAACACTCACAAAATCAAATACACAAAAAGCAACAGAAATGCTGAAAAAGGAAAGTTGAGGCCACTTACCCATGAAAAGTTGAGCCGGATGTGTTGAAGAGTGTTGGATGTGTTGTGGGATGTTAGAGCTCCAATATAGATGTTAATGAATGAACTCTAATGCATCAAATAAATAAGTTTGGTCTCATGACATGCATGCCACAAATCTAGGTAAAAGTAAAACTTGGAGGGAAGTTTCTATAACAAATTTGCATGTAACCCATAGCTGCTAAAAGCGGCTCCTTGAATCATGGGATTCATTTTGCATGTTTCTCTTGATATTTTTGGAAGATAAAGTCATGCATGCATGCAAGTCAAGTTTCCTTATTCTCGAGTGGAACTAGTCAACCAAACTACTTATGCATGCAATTGCTCAACTACTTGGGAAAAATGTGCATTTCTTGCTGGGAGCTAGGCTGATTTCCTGAGAGGACTACACAATTTCTATGTAGAGAAGCTAGCTACTAACCATATTTGAAAAAATTCTGGGTTGAGCAGCCCTGATGGGGAAATTTTCACAAATCCTATTAGGAGTGTTGACTACCATGATTACACAATCCTAGTACCCAGCAGGCTTCAATAAAGGGTTGCTCAATCTCTAGAGGGTAGGTTAGTTTCCCTCCAGAAATGCGTATTTTTCAATGGGAAGCTACTCATCCTGTAGCTAGACCAAGTCTAGGTGAACAACCTATGAGGGGAATGGATCAAACTGTGATCGACAAACTGCCTTTATGGGAGGAAAACACTAAAGATTGAGTAATTGACAAAGTAGGACAGGGTGCTACGAAAGGTTGGTAGGGAGGCTCCAAAATGGGCTAAGGAAAATTTTTGGAGTGTTTTGTAGCTGCTACAACACTTGGCAACACACTAGTAGATCTCTAGCTTTCTGAATGGACCTTTTTCATGAAAAGAATGTCTAACACCTCGGGATGTATTGTTTAGCTCTCAGCTCATCTTGGCTTCACACTAGTTTGATTGTAAGATGTAGCATCTGCCAAACCCTTGGTTGATTGACACACATTCCAAGTGAATGCAACACAATTGTTTTGATTGAGGTTGAGGGGTATATAGGTGCACAAGTAGTATAATTGTTAGAGTCTTAGTTTCATCTCTGGTGTTGCTCCATTGCCTATAGGCTTGGATAGTACCCCAGTGGAGTCACATAGGAACAAAAGCATGGCTTTGTTTCCAGTGAGCCTAGTCAGTACCGTAGTAGAGTTACTTCCATCACCTCCCTATGCAAGAAGCCTTTCTCTTATTTTTCCTTATTCAATTTCATTTTGATTTTTTTGACTTGTAATTTTTTTTTTTCTTAACTATGCGTAGCACTTATTAATTTCAGAGGTGGAAGAGGGATCCCGACTTATTGAGAGCAGAAGAGGTTGTTCTAGTAGAGAAGTAGTTTATGGTATCTCTAGCGTGATTTTGAAGGTTTTCCCCCTCACCTTACTCTACTTGGTTGAGCTGACAAGGGGTAACCCAAAAACAAACGACTAGAGAAGGTGATGCTAGTTAGTAGGCAAGCATTGCATTTTCACCAAGCTTCACTTTGAACAATACATATTTTCCTTCGATGCATCATGGACTAAAAGTAACAAGCTCATCATACAGAGGCAAGATGATAGATAACCAAGTAGTGATAGTTGTACAAGCCCTCTTGTACTTTACCTAGCTCGTTTCAAGAGTCATACATGGCTTCATGAAAAACTAACCTACAAACGAAACAAGACAACTAAAAAACAACAAAGCAAAGAAAGAGCAGAAGTGAAAGTGAAAGAAAATAAAGTTAGAAAACAAGCAAGAAAACAAAACATCAAACAAAGCATGTAACAAAACAACCATGCAAGCAAAAAACTGAAAGCAAACACTACTCCTACTCCTACACTGCTGGTGCATGGGCTTGATCACATGAAGTGATACTTCCAATGCAGCCACCAACACATTGGTTGACTCATCTTGGTGAAGGCTTAGTCGACGAACAACCCAGTTGTGCAAACCAGCGAGCAATAAATATATAACAATAAATACAACCACACTTAATGTGTCAAAGTGCCCACGGGACATAAATGAGTACAAGTGCATGACGAGCAGTCCATTGACTAATCATGGTTTTTTGTGACATTGCGAACAACTATGAAGCATAAGCACACTCTTGACTGTGACATGCAAGAAAACAAAAGAAACAAATATAACTTGCGTCGTGTATGAGTGCTTGCAACTTAAGACTCCTCCAATGCATGAGCAATGGGATCGTGTTGTTCGAGTGGAGGAAGTGTGATCTGTGTCTGAGATGGATCTTAAATGCATACAGATGAGTGATGAGGAGCCTTGGGTGATTGAACAATTTCGTGATTGGAAGTGAGACTAACCGCAAGAGAGTGAAGGCCTAACAAAAAAATCAACTCAGGCTGAAGTTCCTCGACAATCTTGGCTATCCCAACTTCATCATCAGGTAGATCATCATACACTAGTGGCTTTGAAATATCAACTATGATAGAGTCATGATCATGATAGAATGTTATGAAACCATCTCACAAAAAGATAGAAAAGATAGATTAGCGCCTTAGAATTCAGTCTCTTTGAGGGGGCAACCTCCTTTACATTACACAAATGAACAATTCTTCGATGATACAAATGAAAGGACCTCCTTTCTATATATAGCAAGCTAAGGGGTCATAATATAGTTAGAACTGACATAAAAATAATAATGTAATGGCACAATAATAACAATAGTGGGCTTCTATGGGGCATAATAGTAATAGTATGGGGACTACATGGGTACAACAATATAATAAGGGGTTTATACAAATAACAATAATGGGTTACACTGGTAGTATAGGGGCCTAACATTCCCCTCTCCTTCAAAAATTGTTGTCCTCAACGCTTGAGTAGTTCTTGATGCTTCTGTATAAAATTCTTGTCCTCCCATGTGGAATCTTCAATGGGTAAGTTCTTCCACTTGATGAGATACTGTGAAATTGATTGATTTCGTAGCTGTCAGGTCCTTGTTTCTGTGACTGCTCTAGGTTCCAATATGAATTTTCTTTCCTCTTCAATTTCTGGCAATATTGTTTGAATTGGGATCTTCTGCAGCTTTTGAATGAGTGGCCATACTTCTTCGTCCTTCTTCCATTCATCCCTTGCTTCGTTTATCCAATCTGGTTGGATAATAGAAATAGTACAAAATAATGCTTCCACATCCTCATCCTTTCTTGAGAGTGCATCTGAAAAAATATTTTTCTTCCTTTTTCTATAGATGATGTTAAAGTCATAACCCAACATATTTGTGACCCATTTTTTCTATTCTTCTAAAGATATTAGTTGCTCTAAAAAGTATTTAAGACTATCATGATCAATTTTTACCTTGAAGTGTCTTCCCATTCAGTAAGGTCACCATTTCTTAAGTGCATGTAGTATTGCAAACATTTCCTTCTCATAAATAGCTTGCTTGAGATGTAGTAGTAAAAATACCCAATCACCTACATCAAAATAGTTTTCACTACAATGTTGATCTACCTGTTGTTTCATTTGATTTTGCACCAAAGTGGCATTATCCTTTAAAAGTTGGAGAACTTGTTGTTGATGCTCGATGTGATCTTTCACTGCTTGAAACTTTTTATTCTTGATATTTCCTTCTATCTTGAGAGTTTGAGGACTGGTAATTTTTTCCAATGCTTTACAAGATATGGTCAGATTCATTTCTTGATGCTCGATGTGATCTTTCACTTCTTGAACATTTTTTTTCTTCATATGTCCTTCTATTTGGATAGTTTGAGGAGTGGTAATTATGGACAATGCATTACAAGATATGGTTGGATTCATTTCTTCTTTCTTGATGTAATATTTCACTTCTTGAAACTTTTTCTTCTTAATATGTCCTTCTATATTGAGAGTTTGAGGAGTGGTAATTCTTGCCAATGCTTTACAAGATATGGTTGGATTCATTTCTTCGTTCTCTGGGGTTGGGTCCTAGTGTATATCCTCTTCTTTTGATGTTTCTTGATCCTTTTATTCCTCCTCTTCATACTCTATGTAAAATAATTTCTTCTTAGCACACCTATGACCTTTAGTGCATTTGCTATCACAATTGTAACAAAGGCCTTTTTCTCTTTTTTCTTCTAATTGTTGTGGTGTAACCCTTGTAAGTTGTGGAAGGCTAGGAGAAAATACACTTCCATTATTATAGTTGTGAGGGGTAGACTTCCTTGTTCCCATAATTTTACTTTCCACTATGTAGCAAAGCCCTTTTACTCTTTCCAATTGTTGTGGTGTTGCTCTAAAGAAGGTGTTTCTCTTTGTATCCTCATAATGTGCTATCATTTCCTCCATGCAAATTGACCACGTAACAAATTGTTTACGAGAATAAAAACCTTTATACCATAAAAATTGATCTGGTTCTAAATATGAAATGCAACACATAACTTTTGTAATAGTGGTACACCATGTAGATCAAAATCTTGCTCCATCTGAAGTATCCAATTTACTGGATCCTTGCTATCAAACTTCCTCATATCTCCTTTTCTTAATTTTAGGAGCTCGATCTTGAAATGACTATAACTCTATAATTTTGCTTCTTGCAGTTCTGAAATTGTGACCTGCAATAGCCCTCTGCATCCTCTTTCCAATGTCACCAGTCTGATCAAATTTAGATTCTCCAAGAAAGAGTTATGAACAATCTCCCAAGATGACCTCATTATAGACCTTTCCAGAAGAGTGAACTTGTATGAAGTGCCACATTTCACTGTTTTGAGCTTAGTATCTCAACAATTTATAGAGGAAACTACATTCTGTCCTCTTTCTGTAACTTCTTACGAAATTTCAGTCTGATGCTCAAAACAAAAGTTATGATGATTTTTCCAAGGTCACCTGTTTTGAATGTAATTCAGGAGTCTACAAAAAGACCAACTCCCTTAGATCATATCTCCACAAATATAGTGTGAAAAGCTCTAAAATTCAGACCCAAGGTTCAGCAGGATTTCGTCTCAAACAGGTTTTTTTTTGTTTTCTTCTAAAACATTGTAGAAAAAAGTTATAGCGAAAATGCCATGATGACCTATTTGTAGCAGTGAAACCCTAGAATCCAAAGCTGTGATACCAAATGTTATGAAACCAACTCACCAAAAGTTAGAAAAGATAGATTAGTGCCTTATAATTCAGCCTCTTCAAGGGGGAAACCTCCTTTACATTACACAAATGAAAAATCCTTCGATGATACAAATGAAAAGACCTCCTTTCTATATATAGGAGTCTAAGGGGTCATAATATAATTAGATCTGACATAACAATAATAATGTAAGGGCACACTAATAACAGTAGTGGGCTTCTATGGGGCACAATAGTAACAATATCAGGACTATGTGGGTACAACAATATAATAAGGGGGTTATACTAATAACAATAAGGGGTTACACTAGTAGTATAGGGGCCTAACATAGAAAATGGAAACAAATGGATCACAACTGCCATGATAAAAAAAATCAATGAATTCATTGGAATCGTCATGAGAAAATGAATCAAACAAAGGGGAAGATGAAAAGCGAACAAAATCATCCTATTTCTCTCTAGAAAAGACAGATGAAGGAAGGCATTGAGACATATGAACACCTGAAATATCTAGAAACGAGAGTCATTCATGGAAAGATAATATGTTAGTGAAATCAGGGAAAATCCTGGGAAGGAGTCAACACATACCTGCGAAAATGATGAGCAAGATTATGGAAATTCTTCTGGTAGGTTGGGTGATTGGCTATCAGAGCTGCACAAAAGGTAGTCTGGGGTCTCTGGGAGGTAGGACTAGCTACTGGATCTATGAAATGCACAATCCAATCGGGCTACTCGCTATTGGGATTACACAATGTGCAATTCCATCTGGCAAGGGTTGTAGGCTGACTGACTGATTTTCACAATTTCCTGGGCCAAGTGGTCATTGTCCTTTAGAAATGAATAAAATAGTATTGGAGGCTAGTTTTGGGTAGGAATGCACATTCCTATAGAGGAAGGAAAACTGTTCCTTCCCTAGATTGCGTAATGGAGGCTTGGTGAAGGTAGAGTTCGGACCAAGGTTGGCCTATCTTGCTGACAAGGAACTGAAAGAAAATAACACAGTGAATGCATGGTGACACTAAGTGACAGAAAAAATGATTGACAGTGCATGAAAAACATGAATGTAAGATCCTGTGAACAGATGAACATGCATGTGCGTGAGGCAGTTCACATGTTCGATGAATGTTCATGCAAAACAGTTGCATGCATGCGACAGTAGTGAGATAGAAATGAAAAATTGAAACAGAGCTAGGACATGTTATTATACACGTAAATTACAACAAGTGTTCAAAGAAATCAAGAAAACAACGCTCACACAATTGAATACACAAAAACTGATAGAAATGATAAAAAAGACAAGTTGACGCTACTTATCTGTGAAAAGTCAATATGGATGTGTCGAAGAGTCCTGGATGTGTTGTGGGATGTTAGAGCTCCAAGATCTATTGAATGAATTAGCTCTTATGTGTCGAATAAATAATTTTGGTCTCATGATGCACATGCCACAAATCTAGGAAAAATCGACTCTTGGAGGGAAGTTTCTAAAACAACTTTCCATGTAACATTCGGCTGCTAAAAATATCTCCCTGAATCATGGGATTCAGTTTGCATGTTACCTCTTGATATTAAGGGAAGAGAATGTCATACATGCATGCAAGTCAAGTTTCCTTGGTCCCGAGTGGAATTGGTAAACCAAATTGCTCATGCATGTAGTTGCTCACCTTCTTGGGAAAAATGCACATTTCTTACTGGGAGTTGGCTTGACTACCTAGGAGGATTGTGCAACTTCTGGGCAAAGAAGCTAACTACTACCCACATTTGGGAAAATTCTGGGTTGGGAAACCTTGCTGGGGAAATTTGTCGAATCCTACTGGGAGTGTTGGCTGGCAAGATTGCATAATCCTGGTTCCGAGCAGGCTACCAGATAGGATTTAACAATTTCTAGAGGTAAGGTTGGTTTCCCTCAAGAAATGTGCAATTTTCAAGGGGATGTTTCTCAGCTTGCAACTAGACCAAGTCCGGGTAAACAACCTGTCAGGGGAATGGATCAAACTGTGATAGAGAGGTTGCTTTTGTGTGAGGAAAACACTAAAGCTTGAGTACTTGATGAAGAAAGACAAGGTGCTATGAAAGGTTGGTAGGGAGGCTTAGACATAGGCTAAGGGAAAATTTTGGAGAGTATTGTAGCCCCTACAACACTCTGTTCACATGGAAATATACTGATAACCTAAAAATCAAGAATTGACCAACATCTGGCCTCTTACCGGTATAAGCCTCCTCTTGTGTCTTCATCCCAAGTATCTAATGTGGGCTATGGCTATGAACATATACCATTGTGTTGCATGCCTCAGCCCACAAGTGTAGTTCTAGGCCCTTATCATGCAACATCACCCTTGTTGGCCCTACTATGCTACTGTTATTCCTCATGACCACCCCATTCTACTGAAGTAGATAATCCTTTCCGTTGCACAAAATTTCCTAAACTCCCTTAATACATACTCACCATCATTATCACTCAATAGAGATTTAGCCTTTTTGTGAAACTCTTTCTTCACCAATGCTTTAAACCTGGAAAACTTTGTTAAGGTTTGATCCTTTTTCTGCATGAAAAATATCCAACATTTTCGAGAAAATTCATCAACAAATATAACATAATACCTGTGTTTGGTCATTTATTTTGTCGAGAATGGTCCACGCATATCTGAATAGACTCAATCTAGAATAGCCTCTTCTCGACTCTCTTTATCACGAAAGGAAGATTTGGTGTAATTTCCCAAATCACACCCATTGCATGTATCAAATTTCTCAAGCATACCTTGGGGATGACAGTAGAGATTTGTTGCAATATCTTCAGAGCCCCATGATTCAAGTGACTTAATCAACTATGCAATAACTCACCAATGTGTTGGCTCTACACCCTTTCAGCTTTTTTGCTCAAAGAAACGCACTCCTCTACCTCCAGCTTATAGAGATTTTTAACCTCAATCCCTATCTTCATTACTTTACCTGTGGCTATGTGTTGAAGGAACACCTTTCCTTTTGAGAATATCACATCGTAGCCTCTATCCTCAAGAATGGAAATGAATACCAAGTGAGTGGAGACCCATGCTCCTTCTGAAATGTAACCATGCCGAATCTAGTAGCATTATTATTCCCATCGTCACCCATCTCGATATGCATCTAGAGATCTTTCTCCTCCAGATCACGAAATAACTCCTTGTCACCATTTATGTGGAATGAAGATCCATTGTCTAAGTACAATACACTTCCCATCATTGATGACACCATGCATGCAATGAGGGAAAGGTCCAATTCCAATTTAGAGGCTAAAGCCTCACCTGTGCTCCTCCTAATGAATTCTTCTTGGACTTCTTGAGTGGACAATTTGTAGCAAAATGGCCCAGCTCGTGACAATGAAAGCACTTAACTTTCTTGATGTATTCCTTCTTACCTCCATTATAGGAATCCGATTTGGAATGGGAAGCTTCCATCTTCCCCATATTTGCCTTAATTTCTAAGGCACAATTCTCTTCATAATCAATATTTGATGAAGAGCCATCCCTCATGTTCCCCCTGATATCCTCTTGTATCAAATTTGACCACAGTCATTCCGAATCAGGTAGATTCTCTTGACCATTGATAGTGTCATGATAACTATGACAACTCTTTGGGAGTCAGAGATGAGAAAGTTTCACCATATCATCCTTGACAACCATGATTCCAACACTTCCAAATTCATCATGACACTGAGTGAACTTGGTCAATTATTTTTGAATAGTATCGTATTTCTCCATTTTGATTTTTCAAATTATGTCCCCTAAAGCCAATTTCCTTTGGTCATTGTTGTTCTGATACAAGTCTATCAATTCTTTCCACATAGCATACAAAGTTTCTTTCCATGGACTATTACACAATATTTTGTCACACCTCTTGCACTTCCCTATGACATACCTCAAAGTTCCAAAAACATGACCATTATGTAGTGTACTCATTCATATATGCAACTAATATCCTCCCTAAGAAATTGATTGGAAAATGCCTTGAGATTCCCACGAAGGAAATAACTCTTCAACCCTAATTTGAGAATCATCACTGTTATGAGACTAAAAAATGTGATGGTCACCTATTTTATTATACTAGACCCATGATGGCATCACTCTGTTTACTTGTATACCCACAATGATCCCGAAAAGGCAACATTCCCAAAGAGGATGACAATCTTCATGATCTAGAAGGTTCGAGAGTGGTGAGTGGGAGGTTTTTCGTCATATATGAGGTTGAGCTCTCCCAACATGGCCTCTTGGTCTTATCCCTATGAGATACCTCCTTGAGATGAGGGCCTAGTCCCATCTTTGGAGATATCCTAACTCCCTTTCCTAGCCTATATATTCAACCTCTCCCATTCCCAAGTTGTTGGTCTATGTGTATTTTCACCCTTATGCTAAGATTGTCCCTATATCCTACTCATTTGGATTGGATAAGGAGAGCTTGGAGAGCTTATCTTTGACTTGGATACTCATTCAAGGAGAGAATCTAAAAATCAAGGCTTGGTTGTATGCTTCGCCTTATTTTCTATTAATATAAAATTGCGGGTTCATTTTCCCTAAATGTGTATGCTCATGTATCATTTAGCTTCACATTCCATGATTAGTTAAGCAAGTTTCTTTTGAATATAATATTTTTATTTTCACTCCTTGTTATGTCTTCATCTCTTTTGTGGGTCCATAAATGCTGAGAGCAGCATGAACACGCCTGTCACACAAGCGATTCAAGGTCTTCAGCAAAGGAGATTGTGATAGCATTAGAACAAGGTAGGACATCTTCTTCGTCTCTCTTTTCAATCGTAACCTAGGAAAGTGTCTAGTAGATTGTCACATCGGTTCCTTGACCCACTCATTGGGCTAGAGGGATAGAGGGATCATCTCTCTTTGTAGAGAGGACTTACCTAGATAAAAACATGGCAACTCCACTAAGGAACCTATCATCCTTTCCTTTCAATCCTTCACCTTGTTTTTGTGATGAGCTTGACCAACCGTCCATTCTCAAACTTGTTTGCTTGTCTTTAACTATTTTCACTTTCTGGTAATTGCTTTAGGGCTCTTAATTTATGTTTCTCTTGAAGATTTTTGGTTTTTTCTTTATCTTTCTCAACCATCATGGTTTTTTCCCTGACAATCACGATGATATCATGCATATGTTGATTACAATAGTGATGATCGTTGCTTTTATTTTAAAAGGTGCAATGATATCAGAGGATAAAGAAAATTAGGGTTTATCTTCTTGTTTCTAGTATTTTTTCTTTTCTCAGTGGCTTACCCGTGTGATTTTAGTGTCCCTGTCTTGCTTGACATGTTTGTCTAATTACAATTGCCTCTTGATTTGGTTTAAGTGTGTTTGGAGCTTGATTTTCCTTCTAAGGTTTCTAGGACTTCTAGGTCATCCTTCATTCACTCATTGGGGTTGTCTTCAGAGATCAATTTCCCTTGTTCACAGAGTCTTTTTCTTTTTTGACATCTTTGCAAATCACTTTTGGTTCTTGGGTATCATGTTGTTTTCATTAGTGTTGAATTGATTAGATTCTTTGAAATTCACTTTAGTTCGATTTGGCAAGCAATAGATTACAAAATTGTTTGTTTTGACTGCATTGAAAGGAAGTATTTCCTTTTAATTTTGTGTTTCAAAAAGAGAAAGTGAAAGTGTTTATCTCTTAAGTGGTTTTCGAAGCATTTTTTGCATAAAACATCCTTAATGTGAAAGAGATTTTCATGAATATTGAGTTGTTTGCATTCTCCTTTTCTCTTTTGCACTATATTACATTAGTTGGATCTTTAGTGAAAAGAAAAATATTTTTATCTTTATGTCATTGCATTTTTTAATAGAATGAAATATTAGATTTCATTTTATTGCATTGAAAAGATTGTTTGATCCTTTTGGATTGTTTGATGAATTTATTGTTTGTATCTCTTCCTTTGGTAGAATAGCCTTCATCGAATGAAAAGTTTCATTTTCATCATTTGGTTGCATTCTAGGAATAGATGAAATCATTGAGGATTTGAAATTGAAACATAATTTCAAGATTAAATTTAAAATCTATCAATTAATCAGAGAGCATTTCAAACATTAAAGCTCATACTTAGTGGTCTAAGCTATAGATGTGTTCTAGCATCTATAAAACTCAACAGCTGTCGTTCGCTCTTCCATTAGACAATGCTACCATGGCCTTGTGCTTCCCATACTATCAAGTATATAAAGAGAGATCCTCATAGGTTGCAAACCTTTATCCATAGGAAGTTGAGTCTGCCACCTTGTAAACACGGTACACCGGAAACAACATTCGGGGAGATTGCTTACATGTACATCAAATCCTTGGTAAATTTATTCGCTAAGCTGTATATTGCAGTTCACAGATACTTGGTACTCCTTTTGTCCTAGAGTTACCTGAGTGGTAATTTCGATTCTTTCTAACTCCTTAAATTTGAAAATATCTTAGAACCCTTTTCCTTTCAAGCTTGCTAAACCAACGAAAGCGACTAGAGTCACCATTTCATCCTTTTCTTGACTCTTAAAACATGAAAAGTAAAAGTTTTTGTTTCAAATTCTAAAATCAATTAATTGAACATGGAACAACATCCTTCCTCTAGAAATACTCCTTAGTAGATATTAGGTTGATACCAATGGCAAAATTTCATGAGTCTACCCACTAGTAGAAAATGATGAAATTAATTACTAGGTGACTAAAAACATTAGTCACCGCAATTATTTCAAGTAAATTACTACTAAATTTGAGAAATTTCAAGTGACCAAACTAAAAATCACTAACTTAAATGACTAATTTAGTCTAGGGATAAAATATATGACTAGCTAATAAGTGACTAAACTAAAAGTTACTAACTTAAATGACTAATTTAGTCAATTATTAAAATATATGACTAGATAATAAGTTACAACAATATTTCATGAAGGGTATACCCTACAAGCCACCAAATTTCTATCATATCTATGAGGTCAACAACAATTTGTGGTTCAATATATAGCTAATTTGGAACACACTTAGCTCTAGAGCCTAGGATTTGTTTCTACCTCTAATGTTTATCTACAAAGAGATCAATTTCTAAAGCATGTGGGAGCCAAACTATCACCTTTCCCATGTTGACTCTCTTTATTGAACACCATGGAAAATCCCCATAGATTAGTTATCCCTACTAAAACAAACATTTCACTGGAAATGATCATTAATCCTATGACATTACTATTTCACCATACTTTTTGACCACATAAAGCTTATTTTGATTTCTACCCTTCTAATTTTATGACAATATTACCCTAAAAGACACCACATTGCTATGATATCCATGAGGTCGACACCAATTTGTGGTTCAAGATATAACAAAGTTGGAACAAACTTAGCTCTAGAAGCTATGCTATTTTTCCAGCCCATGTTTATGGACAAAGAGATATCAATTTTCTCAAACACGTGAGACCAAAGCATTACCTTTCCCATATTGTCTCCCTCTAATTATCCTTATTAAAACAAATATTTAATTGGAAATGATCATTGACCATTACCATCACGTTAGTACTTTTATTCACTTTTTAACCACACAAAACTTGTTTTGATATCAACATAATTCACTTTTGATAAATCAACTAGAACCACCTCAATTGATATTTAGTGACAAAAAATCATAAAGTTTTTCATAAATTAATAATTATTTATAATAAAAAATGCCTCCCATTAAACAAAAGAAAACACTCAACCTTTTATTTAGTGGAATTTAATTCCCCTGATAATAGAAGAGCATTTCATTTAATTTTCAATAAGATTTCATCAATTTGTTTCTTTCAAATATTAAAATCGTTTATTTCACTCCATGTGAGAGGTTTATCCAAATGTCAAAATTGTATATTTCCCTCCATTTGAAAGGTTTTTCCATGGGGAAGAATGAGAAGGAAGGGTGTATTTGGAAGGAATGAGGGTCGATGCCACTTTTGGCTTAGCATGCCCACGAGATTTGAGATCTATTCTCCAAGAGGGGCTCCCAGTGTCCCATAATGACTTGTGAGCATAAGCATGCATCCCATGAAACACATTCCTCACAATCCTTGTGTTCATGTTCCTCTTGCGTCGAACATCTTGCGGGCATAAGAATGCATCCTATGAAACACATTCTTAACACAGTCCTTGTGTTCATGTTTGTATCACGTCAAAAGGTATATGCAGTGAAGAAAGCCAACATTGTGAACCCAAAGTCATGCTTTCTTACTCTGCAAGTCTCGGGCTGAGGCCATCCCTTAATGCCTTCTCCCTCATGCGTCTGGTCGTGTTATCACATATAATGTTTTGTTAAAAATTATTTATATGGGAAAATTTTGTTGGTGTTTAAAGCTGCAGGAGCTCTAGGCATTCCTATCTTTGGAATTTTCTTAACAAACATAAAAAATACAAGGAGCAGGTGGTCTTCTTATAGCAAAATGGAAAATGTGTAGATGCTTCCTTTTCAGTATGACTTAAAGGTACTGAAGACATAGATATTGGCACAAACAAAAATGATGATGCAGATGTGGGAGATGAGGGATTGAGCCAAATTCTTAAGTTTCTTAAGACTAGGATGTCTGGCCTAAAATTCAAGGTGTTGAAAGTTGTGACTCCAGAACAGATAACAAGGATTTAGACAACAACAGAAAATGAGCAATTAGTGACTAGTTGACTAAGAAATTTAGTCACTACAGCTTTGCCAAGTGAAATACTACCAAAAATGAGCCATCGTAAGTGACCGAACTAAAAATGAATAACATAAATCACTAATTTAGTTGCAGGTTAAAATATGTGACTAATTAATAAGTAATACGACTAAAAATGTCTAACATGAATGACTAATTTAGTCTAAGAACAAAAATAAAACTAGATAACAAGTACTACAATAATATGAATATGTTTTTTATATTAGTCATCTTAATTGTGTTAAGTAATCTAAACTTACAAGTGATAGGGGATTGAAAGGTTGTTAAAGATTGGTTGAAAGGTTATCCTTCCTCAAACACTTCTTCATCCTCACATGGTGTATAGGTGAGCCAACTTTGCATTATTTATCTCTAATAATTTGTAATTTTAAAAAAATATATTTTTAATAAAAAAATTATTTTATGTATTTTTTAAAATTCTATTCATTGAATCTAGTTGAATCTAGTTCCAATTTGAAATTATTTTGAAGGGAAATTTTAATTTTGAAGACTATAATATCAAATAAAAACTACTTTAATTTCGTATTAACCAACCTAGATCCATCTACACCCTGTATCTATCAAGTGCCAAGTGGGGTCCAATCTCTCGAGGTGAAAACATTTTTTTCTAGTACAAAACTTGAGGAAAAGTTTTCCCCTCGAGATATTGTATCTCGATCGGTACTTCATAGTTATAGGGTTAATATGGATATAGGTTAGTTATATAATACTATATAATATCCATATTTATATTTGTGTCTCTTTGTTATTCCCTGTTTTTATCTCACCCCCCAAACATACACACACACTCTCTCCTTCTCTTCCCCTTCTCTGTCTAACTTTCTCTTCCCCTTCTCTCCCTCTCTATCTATATCCTTCTCTCTATTTCCTCTTACTCTCCTGTCTCTCTCACTTTCTCTCCATGACTCCTTTTAAACCCCCTCTCTCTCTCCACCTTTCTCCCTCTATGTTTTCCTTCTGCCCTCCCTCTCCCACCCCCTCCAATTCCATCTATCTCTCCTCATCTCTATCTTCTTTCATCTATATCCCTTATCTTCCACCTCCCTCTATCTCTCCCCAAAAATCACTCTCCCTCTCTCTCTCCCTTCCTTCGAACTATATCACTATCTACCGCCTCCCTATCCTTCTCAATCTCCATGTCTCCATCTCTCTCCCCATCTATATCCTCTCCTCTTCCTTCTCTTCCCTGCTCTCCTCTCTCGCTCACTCTCTCCATATATCTCTTTTCTCACTCCTCTCTCTCTCTACCTCTCTCTCTATGTCTTTTTTCTTTCTTCCCTCTCTCCCCCACTCCAAATCCATTTCTCTCTCTCTTTCTCCTCTCTCTTATTTCCTCTCACATCCTCTCTCCCACCTTTATCTCTCTCCCCCTAATCACTCTCTCTTTATCTCCCTCTCTGTCCTCCAACTTTTTCACTATCTCCCTCCCTTTCTCTGCCCCCTCCCCAACTCTCTCTTAAATTTGATCACATTGTATTGTGTTTAAGAAATTACATAAATTGAAAAAACTTAATTTGTTGTAGAATATTAAACCTATATTTTGGATCAATCATGTCAAAGAAAATAAAATAATGAAAATCTTTAAAAAGTCATCCACCATATTTAGTTTATTATAATTAGTCAATTTTCTTTCTCTCATGATGCAGGAGTGTAAGGCTTGAAGATCAATTCAAGGAATTATTCCAAAAAGACAAAAAATATTACAAGCAAAGGAGTAGGATCCTTTAGCCATCAATTTCCATGTTTTTCTAGTTAAGCATAAAGCTAGAATATAGGATTTGATCATGATGTAATAAATTTTAGTTAGTTAGTTGTAGTCGAGATTCTAAAGGAGAATGCCTCAAAGGATAGATAGGGTTAAAAAAATTTAGCCTTTGAATTAGGATCTGGTTGTTAGGATGAACCCGTGCTTATGTAGTTTTCACACTGTTGTAAGGGGATTTTGACTGTTGAAGAAATTTGGCTTTCCTAGAGTGAATCGATTAAATTGGGAAAATTTAGTTTCTGTGTATGTGGATGAGAAATTCCCTATCAAATCCTGAAGGATAGTCTCCTTCAAAATCTCTATGTTATTGTGAAATTCTAAGTTTAATTGGTTTTCTAAGAGATTGAATGAAATTGTGTTGACTGTGTTAAATTTCGTGTTTTTCTTTTTAACTAAGTTGCTCATGAATTCTGAGTGTGTTGAATAGATGGTCAAGAGCAGTGGAGGAAGACCAAGAATGCAATGCATGAAGATTGATTTTGGACCAATAGATCTCGGTCGAGACAGATCAATGGTGTTCGGGCGAGGAAGTTACCCAACTGTTAAAAAGTAGGAGCAGTTGGAGAAACCCACAAATGGATTTCGGGTGGAGGAAAGGTTGTAAATGATAATTCCCCCATTGGCTCTGATTCCATGCATACAGTGATAGGTAGCATGGAGGAGAGAGAGGGAAACTGCTTTTCAGGTGGATTTGGAGTGCGCAAGTTAATGGGCTGATATATGTGTGAGGTGTTAGATCTGGTGGAGCGAGATTGATGGTTGACAGACGAGAAGAAAGTTTGAAGTCGGGAAGTGATGTGACCATTGGATCTTGAATAGATCAACAATTAAAAAGTGCCAACAAGTTCTTTAGAAGGAAAATTTGAAATTTTATCAAAATATGTTTTGTGTTACCGTCGGGGCTGGACTAATGGAATTTTAGCGGAAATCTGCAACTTTTGGGGGGGTCTGCTAACTTAACGGAAGCTATAAAGTTGTCAGTGTATGACAGAGAGCCCATTGGAGCAACAATTACACCTGCAACTAGAGGTAGAAGACATAATCTCACAATTTGGGAGATTAACACTCTTGCTTGTACCCAAACCGTCATCATTAGTGGTATAAGAGAAACTTCTTGATATTGAATTGAATCTCAAAAGCAAGAGAAGGAAATCCAATATGGCTTTCAGAGTTAAAAGAGAATGAGGACGTGGTAGAAAATGATGACTAGTTACAAATGCTAAGGTGATGGAAGCTATGCAACAGATGCAGGCTAGATTAGAAGCATTAACAATAGGGAGAAATATAGATGATGGAGATGTTAGTGAGTCCGAGGTTGAAACTAAAGAAGAGGAGGAAAATATAGTATTTACTCGTGAGATGATATTCTTCCCATCAATGTTGAGATCCACAACTATGCGAAAAAATAAGGTTTCAATATATGCAGGAGGATTGAATCCGGAAGAATTGATAGACTGGATTAATGGCATGGAGAAATTCTTTGATTATGAAGAAATAGAGGATGAGAAGAAAGTAAAGTTTGTTGTCACCAAGCTAAAAGGACATGCAACACTTTGGTGGGATGGAGTGTAGGAAGAAAGAAAGAGACTTGGTAGGCAACCAATTAGAAATTAGAATAGTATGGTAGAAAATCTAAGAGGTTAGTTTTTGCCAAGTAATTAGCAGCGAACCTTGTTCAGACAGATGCAAAATCTTAGACATAGGTCTATGAAAATGAGATAATATACAGAGGAATTCAATAATATAATTATAAAAGATGGAAAAAATCAGGATACAGATGAGAAGGTGGCTAGATATGTGAGTGGTCTTAGAATGGACATTCAAGATGAGATAAGTATATTGCCTTCTAAAATAGTAGAAGAAGCTTATCAGATGGTACTGAAAGCTGAAGAAAAAATCATGAGAAAGCAGTTTGCCAGAGGAAGAGGTACTTTCCCAGGAAAAGGAAGTCAAGGTGGTAGAGGAAGGTCTACAGCAACTAAAGATGGATCTAGCAACAACTCAAACTAGCATGCAACCATAAGAGGTGATGCAGGTGGTAGAGGGAGATTTTCTAGAGGAAGAGGAAAATAATTTAGATGTTACAGGTGTAACAAGATGGGACACAGAGCTTTTGAGTGCCTGAAAAATGCAAGAACAAGTCAGATGAATGTAATTGTTTCTCAAGTTGACAAAGAAGCAACAATAGTGATAGAAGAAGAAGATGTACCAGAGAGAGGAGAATCTTTGGTAGTCAATAAAGTTTTGCACAAGCGAGCAAAGGAGATAGTTGAACCATCACAAAGGAAGACTTCGTTCAGAACAATGTGTAAGGTTCAAGGGAAATGCTATTAGATGATTATTGATAGTGGCAGCACTGATAATTTGGTCTCTAAAGAAGTGGTAGAGCAATTGAAGTTGAAGACAATGAGACATCCAATACCTTACAAGGTGTCATAGATATGAAAAGGACATCAGTTGTTAGTAAATGAATAATGTGAAGTGGAGTTGTAGTTGGGAAAATATAAGGATAAAATTGTATGTGATGTGATGCCTATGGATGTGTGTCACATATTGCTTGGGATACCTTGGTAATATGACAGAGGAGCTATGCATGATGGGAAAAGAAACAACTACAAGTTTGGTAAAGATGTGTTAATCATATATTGCTGCCTATGGGAGAAGAGGATGCATTAGGAAAGAAGACTGATCCAAAAACTCTATTACTAGGAGGAAAGGAATACTTACAACAGATTAAAGAAAATGTGGTAAATTTTGCTATAATTTTCAAGCCCATGGTAATAATGACTTCTACTAAAGTTTTTGAGTTACCCATTGAAATTAAAAAAATGTTGGACATCTATTGTGATACCATTGTTTATGATTTGCCTAATGAGTTACCACCCATTAGAAGAATTCTCCATCATATAGATTTGATTCCTGGAGCAAATCTACCAAACAAAGAAGCTTACAAAATGACTCTCATAGAAAATGAAGAGGTTAGAAAGCAGGTTCAGGAATCATTTGAAAGAAGATCGATCAAAGAAAGCTTGAGTCCTTTTGCAGTACAAAGAGTGTTGAGTCCAAAGAAAGATGGAGGCTGGAGAATGTGCACTGATAAAAGAGCCATCAATAAAATCAAAATCAAATATATATTTAATTTACCTAGAATTGAAGATTTTATGGATTGTTTGAGTGGAGCAAAGTATTTTACATAACTTGATCTTAAGAGTGGGTATAATTAGATAAGGATAAGAGAAGGGGATGAGTGGAAAACTACTTTTAAGATAAATGAAGGATTGTATAAATGGAGAGTAATGCCTTTTGGGCTGTCAAATGCACCGAGTATGTTTATGAGACTCATGAATGAAGTTCTTAAGGAGTTTATTGGTAAATTTGTAACAGTATATGTAGACGATATATTACTTTACAATAGTCTAAGGAGGAGCACATGAGGCATTTTAATTATTTCTTACAAAGGTTACAACAATAGAAATTATTGTTGAATTTGAAGAAATGTTCATTCATGAAAGAGGAATTAGTGTATTTGGATTTTGTTATTTCCACTGAATTGTTGAAGATGGATCCAAAGAAGATCAAGGCAATCATGGAGTGGCCTTCACCTAAAAGTATTTTGAGGTAAGAAGCTTTCATGGTCTTTCTAGTTTTTATAGAAAACTCATAAACAATTTTAGTAAGATCAATGCTCCTATTGTTGAGACTGTAAATAAGGATAAGCAACCATTTAGATTCACTGCTAAATCAAAAAATAATTTACAGTTGTTGAAGAAGATCACTAAAAGACCTATTTTTGTTCTACCAGATTTTAGTAAACCTTTCCAAGTGAAATGTGATGCCAGTGGAGAAGCTATTGGAGGTGTTTTAAGTCAAGAAGATAGACCTATAGCTTATTTTAGCGAAAAGATGAATGATTCAAAGAAGAAGTATTCTTCTTATGATAAAGATTTTTATGCAGTTGTGCAGTCATTGAAGAAGTGGAGACATTATCTAATGTCAAAATAGTTCAAACTTTATTCATATAACCATGCATTGCATTGTATTATGCAGCACCCAAAGCTTAACCAGAAACATGCCAAATTGGTAGAGTATCTTCAGGGTTTCCATTTTGTCTTAAACCGTATAAATGGCCAATCAAATAAAGTTGTAGATGCTTTAAGTAGGAGAAATACATTATTTCAAGAGAGTCAAATTTGAGTGTTGGGTTTTGATTTTCTTAAAGAATTGTATGAGAGCGATTTAGATTTTAAAGAGGCATTTGAAGTTTGTAAGAATCCTATTTTGATGGATAGGAATGAATGGTTGGATTATTTCTGACAAGATGGATTGTTGTTTAAGAAAAATCAGCTGTGTATACCAAATTTCTCTATGAGGGAGAATTTAATCAAAGAGAAACATAGTGGTGGACTTGCAAGACATTTTGGTATAGATAAGACTTATGGGTTGTTGAATATATTTTATTTCTGGCTGAAAATGAGATCTGAAGTGGAAACATATGTGAAAACTTGCAAAGTCTATCAATATGCAAAGGGAAGAAGCCGAAACAAAGGTTTGTATGTTCCATTACCAATTCCAGATAGGCATTGGGATATGGTAAGTATGGATTTTATTTTGGGCTTATCAAAGACTCAAAGAGGAAATGATTCAATTTTTTTTGTAGTGGACAAATTTTCAAAAATGGCACATTTTATTCCATGTTATAAAACTAATGATGCTACTCACATTGCTAATTTGTTTTTCAAGGGATTGTAAGATTGCATGGGTTTCCTAAGAGTATTGTCTCAAACAGGGATTCCAAATTTGTTTCGACATTTTTGGAGGACACTATGGAAGAAGCTGGGAACTAAACTGAGTTTCTATTATGCCTATCATCCACAGACTGATGGATAGAATGATGTTGTGAATAGGAGTTTGGGTAATATTTTAAGGAGTGTTAGTGGAAACAATCCAAAGCAGTGGGATCAAGTACTGGCATAGGCTGATTATGCATATAATGACTCACCTAATAGGAGTATCGGGCAGAGTCCATTCCATATAGTTTATGGAATGCATCCAAGTAGAGTGTCTGAGTTAAGAAACTTGGGAAAATATGAGATGAGAAGTGAAGACGGAGAAGATTTTGGTTCAGAAATACAAGCAATACATGAAGAGGTGAAACAACAACTACAAGATAGCAGCATCAAGTACAAAAACCGAGCAGGCATGAGAAGAAGAGAAGTGAACTTTGAAGTTGGAAATTTGGTTTTAGCACACCTAAGGGAGGAAATATTTTTAAAGAGGGAGTATAACAAATTGAAGTTCAAGAAAATTGGACCATGCAGAGTATTGAAGAAATTTTCTGCAAATGCATATAAAATTGAATTACCCCCTGATGTTGGAATATCACCAATTTTCAATGTTGTTGATTTGTAAATGTATGAAGGTGAAATTAAAGATGATACAGAACAAGACCAAGAGACACCGGAAATTGACTGGGTAAAACAGTTACCTACAACAAAGGAATTACAGCTAGAAAGGATTTTAGAAAAGAAAGTGTTCAAGGAAACTGGAGGAGAACAGTACATTCAGTATTTGGTCAAATAGAAGGATCAACCAATTACTGAAGATACTTAGGTAATAGAAAACATGCTACAGAAGCTGGGTAATTCTGTAGAAGAGCTCATGGACAGGAGCCCGTGAAACATTTTGTCCCCGGGAGTGTGATGTAGGAGCATTAGGCTTGAAGATGAATTTTAGGAATTATTCCAAAAATTTAAACAAAAAATATTACAAACAAAGGAGTGGGATCCTTTAGCCATCAATTTCCATGTTTTTCTAGTTCAACATAGAGCTAGAATATAAGATTTGATCATGATTTCATAAATTTTAGTTAGTTAGCTGTAGTGGAGAATCTCAAGGAGAATGCCTCGCAAGATAGATAGGGTTAATGAATTTTAGCCTTGGAATTACTATCTAGTTGTTAGGATGAACCAATACTTATGTAGTTTTCACACTATTGTAAGTGGATTTTTACTATAGAAGAAATTTGGCTTTTCTGGAGCAAATCCAGTAAAGTGGGAAAATTTAGTTTCCATGTATGTGGATGAGAAATTCCCTATCAAATCCTAAAGGATAATATCCTTCAAAATCTCTGTGTTATTGTGAAATTCGAAGATTAATCAGTGTTCTGAGAGATTGAATCAAATTGTGTTATTTGTGTTAAATTCCATATTTTTCTTTTTAGCTGAGTTTCTCGTGAATTATTAGTGTGTTGAATGGATGGATGAGATCAGTAGAGGAAGACCAAGGACAGAGTGCATGAACATTGATTTTGGACCGATAGATCTTAGTCCAAAAAAATCAATGGTGTTCATGGGAGGAAGTTACGCGACTGTTAGCAAGTAGGAGTGGTTGGAGAAACTCACAAGGGGATTTTGGGTGGAGGAAAGGTTGTAAAAGGTAATTACCCCGTTGGCTCTAATTCCATACACACAGTGACACATAGTAGTCAGGAGAGAGAGGGAAGCCACTTTTTGGGCAGATTTGGAGTGCGCAAGTTAACAGGCCGAGATCCATGTGAGCCGTTAGATTTGGTGGTGCGAGATCGACAATTGACAAACAAGAAGCATGTTTGAAGTTGGGAAGTGATGTGACCATTGGATTTTGAATAGATCAATGGTGAAGAAGTGCAGACAAGTTTTTTAGCAGGCAGAATTAAAATTTTATTCAACTATGGTTTGTGTTACTGTCAGATCCAGACTAGTTGAAGTTTAGCAGAGCTTTGCGACTTTTGGAGAGGTATGCTAACTTAGCGGAAGCTCTAAAGTTGTCAGTGGATGATAGAGATCCCACTGGACCAACAATTATGCCTAAAACTAGAGGTAGAAGACATAATCTCACAATTTGGGAGATTAACACTCCTGCATGTTGTCAAACCGTTGTCATCTCATCCCTTTGATCCTTAGATGAGATGGATCTATGTTAATTTTTTTAATATAAAAAGAACAAGCATAAATCCATATTAGCTTAATTTTATTAAAACCTTAATTTAATGTCTATGGGAATAGCTTTATTAATAGTGAGGATAGAGTGCTTATATATATCTCAAATTGTAACATTTTCCCTTTTAGATTCAACTAATTTTTTTTTGTAAAATTAAATTAAATTAAAATATCTTTACTATGAAATAAGTTATGGTTTTTTGGCATGTGGTATTGATAAGACATGGTATTGGCTCATGGTATTGTAACAAATCCTATTTACAAATTAATATCCATGGTAAAGTGAGGGTGAATATCGATGGTTAACTGTTAGGTCCCTATACTACTAGTGTAACCTCTTATTGTTATTAGTACAACCCACTTATTATATTGATGTACCCATGTAGTG
>APFE031248545.1:0-22219 GCA_000404065.3 Pinus taeda
ATTATTACATACCTCGATAATTTTTTTTGGCTAATTGACCTCATAAGGTTGGTCATCTTTAATCTACCACAGTCAGAGGGAAGTCCATAATTCATGTAAATAGATTGGGTAAACTCTATAGGGCACCCAACAAGTGGAGGCATACATACCAATTTCACAAGTTGTTTTTCTAAGTCTTTGTTCTTTTTGGGAGAGATATTTCCATTTGGAAATTTGGGTTTCCATTTTAATCCTTGATTTAAACACATGGAAAACCATATTTGTTTTAATTTCTCTATAACCTGTTGGTGACTTTTTTTTTGTGAATAATACCTATGTCAAAAAAATCATCTTTGGTCTACCACTATGGCATGTTTGGCATCAACTAAATAAAAGCATAGGTATTGGTAATAATATAATACAAAATAACATTAATGACATGTTGAGCTTCTTCTAGATATCCTTCAGATAAAGTTTTAACCATAGTTGTAGGGTCTTCTTCTTGCTCAATGCCCTGAGGTAGGGCACCTTAGTTATCTAGTTTAGGTTTGTGTCGGTGCAATTTTGATTTAAGTTTTTGATTCTTCAAAATCAACATTTTGTTTTGTCTAATAAGATCTTGGTAGCTTGGGCTACAAAATCAAAAGGGTTTTTGGGCCAAGGTCTTACCTTTACTAGGCTTAGCCTTTCTAAGCTTTCCATTGTTGGTCTCAATCTTAAAATTTGACGATAACTCTTCAATAATGGTTTCATCAACGTCCTCTTCCTGTGATGGAGCTATAAGCTTAGTATCCTCTACACATATAGAATTTCCAATCTCCTTTGTAACGACCTTTGGAATATTGGAAACTATATCCCCTAATGGTATAAACTTTTCCACAGAACAAAAAGTTTCAGAGCTGGGTGCTGGTCCTTTTTCTTTCTAAGTTTACGGGGTTTCCAAACTCGTAGTGGGATGTTATTGTTCTGATGCAGAGGGTATTTCAAAACTTATCTGTTTGTTTATGGTTAAAACTCTTTATTGGGGTTTGATTTTAATTACCCAAATGAAAACATCCTAAGGTATCTATCTCTAACTAATCCAGGTGGCTCTAGAAAGGCTCAAAAATAAAAATTCTTAGATTTCATCAAAACTAGGACCAGTTCGAAGAGCTCGTCGTCTTGATTCCAATGGTGTAGACAACACTAAAATTCGAATCCGTGTGAGAATGTTATTGTAGTTTGAAGTTTGTACCAAGAAAAAGAAGAAGTGAAAGTCAAAAATCAACTAGAGGGTGCCACGTGACACTCCCATGGGCTGCCACATGTTAACCTAATCAGTAGACCAGGTGGACTACAACTACAATAGGTGATGTGGCAATATCACAAGTTGACACATGGCATGTAGGTGACAAAAGTGGCATATAATGTGGACCAATGAGAGCTTGCCACATGGGCCAATCACATGGTGCCACATGACACCTCAAATTAGGCCCAAGTGGCCTTGGCATGGTGCAACCTACGTTTGTGTCTTATTCTCATGGTTTGGGGAGACATTACAATATGGTAATACCTATACCATATATTATATGGTTTGAAAACTATATTAAAACCAAAATTGGACTTTAAAACCATATTAAAACCAAAATTGGGAGTCCATGGGTTTTGAACCCAAAACCTTTCCAACAACAAGTAACTTAATATGACTATGCTAGCAATTATTCCAACCACACACTTTGTCTTAGTTACCCTCACACTTAGTTATAAAATGGCATTCAAATGGTTCAAAGGGAACCATGGAGAATACATGAGAGATGAGGGTGCAAGCAGACCAATGAATTCATGAATCTCAAGAAGATTCTAGGAATATTGTTAGAGTATATGTTAAGGGATATTTCAAAGAATATTCTCTATGAGGAATCTTTAAAGAATCTTTAAGATTCTCTGGGGGCAGAATTTTGAAGGTGTCAGAACTACGTTGACTTTATACTCAAATGAACGGGTTTTTCATTAGGAGTCTAATGGCGTAGTCCATTTCTTCATCTGAGCAGTAGAATTTTTCCTGTGTCCAAGAAGAGAATCGTGTGAGGAATCTTTGAGATTCTTCGGGAGCTCATTTTTGGCCGAGTCAGAAAGGGGTCGAGTTTAAAGTCATATTTCAAGGATTTTTGCAAGGAACACGAAGGCACAAGAAGTTCCTTCATCGTAGTAACTGATTTTCAAGTTGTCCCCAAACTTGGAGGTATAAGTTGCATTGTTGCCATGTCCTTATTTTATTTTGTTGAGGTGATGTTTTGATTTTGAGATCCACGTGTGCCACTTGTGAGAGGATCTTTGTAGACTACTTTATGTGAGAAACTATTATTTTGTCATGTTGAAGGAGAGTTTATATGAGTGAGAGTTCTTATTGGAGAACATCTCTTGGAGAGACATGCAACTCTAGTTAAGGGAGTTCTTCCTTGTATTAACAAAGAATATATCATGTATTCATCATCATCTTGCAACATTTAATGAAGAGACCTCCCCACTCTGGACATTAGGCCCCGAGACGTAACCCACACTGGGTGAACTTTGTTATTGAGTTGTGTGTGTTCTTTGATTTGATGGTTTCTTTTATGTTTCCTCTTCTTTAAAGTATGCACATGTGGTCTCTTCATATTGTTTCACATGCAATTCTGCTAACATCACATAAGTAAAATATCCTGGTTAATTTTGGTAGCTAAGAGAATCCAAATCACTAACCTATTCAACTTTATGTCAATAAACATTTTAATTAATTTGATCCGAATATTGGGGGGAGGCCCCCAAGATCTAAAAAAAATTGAAATGGATCTTGGGGGTGGGGGGGAGGCCCCCAAGATCTAAAAAATTGAAATGCCAGAAGAAAAAGAGGAGAACACCCTATAAATAAAACTACAAAAAACTGTTTTTTATTAAAACAGATAATAACTACAAAGGCTACATTGTGGCAAACAATCTATCCTTTTACAAAATGCGACTTGTTACTTATAGCATTTTTTGGTTACAATACCACAGGTAAATTCCATGAGTGGGTAAATACCATGGGTGGAGGTCACTTACAATACCACGGGAAAATACCATGGGTGAATGAATAGCATGGGTGGATGCCACTTACAATACCATGGGTAAATTCCATGGGTAGATAAATAACATGGGTGGATGAATACCATGGGTGGATGCCATTTTCCGATCGGATCATTCCTCCTTCCTTAAGAAGCAATGGTTCCCATTGCATGAAGTTCCCTCCTGCAAAGCATTTTTTGAATATGAAGAGCCACAGAAGAGAATGGTTTTGTGTGGTTAACCCATAACCATGATGAACAAAGATCTGAGGATAGAGATGCCATGTAATGCTTATGACCAACTGTGATACTGATAGTGTGAGGCCTAGAAAATGGACTTCAATGAAGTGTGGGTTTGTGGGTGGCCCATAACCATGACAAATGAAGATATGAGGATAGAGATACCCTGTAATGCTTGTGACCAACTGTGATACTAACAGTGTGTGGCCTAGCAAATAGACTTTAATGACAATTATTTTGTGCGGTTGACCCAAAGTCGTGATGTTGACTGTTGATAAAGTAGTAGGTGCCTACATAACTGGGGTGGGAGGGCATGTCTCCAAAGAACCCAAGCCAGATGCTGCTATGCTAAAACTGATGAATGTGAGGCAGGTGCCTACTAAAGCGGGGTGGGAGGGCACGTCTCCAAAGGGAACTCATTCCGAATGTTGCTCCAGATTTAAAATGGACATAACCTGGTCAATATAACTCATAGTATTTATCATATCTTGTTTTGGAAACAAAATGATCATTCTGCATCTTCCCATGTGTTTGAAATCCCTATCTGGACACTCTAGAAACTCATATTCACTGCAAATGTCCCACTGTCACAAAAGTTGTGAAAAATAATTGATTTTAAATCAGTGATATCTCCCTCATCCAGACTCTGAATCGACCAATTTTGTTTTCGAAATTGGGTTATTTTTCAAGAGGAGCTCAGATCTGTAATCGTTTTTCTAAAATTCTGCCCAAAACTACAAAAACAATAGGAGAGCCACGGTCCATGAATTGTCATCATAAAAATTTCTGCAACAAAGCTTATTTTAAATCAACAATATCGCCCTTATCCGGACTCTGATTCGGCCGATTGTTTTTTTGAATTTGGGTATTTTTCGCAAGGAATCTAGATATGTTATTTGTTTTTGTAAAATTTTCACAAGAAATTTTAGATCTAATATGCAAATTCTTTGCCCAAAAAATTCCTGCAAAAAAAAATGGGAAAAATAAAATTCTTCCCGCTTTACCCAAGAAAGTGATCTGTGGAGATCGTAGAACGTGCGTGAAGATTGTGGAAGATTTCTGCAAAAATTTGGAATTGAAATATGCATCAAACCCTCATTCCCATGGATTCGTAACATGAATTTGATACCATTGATCCAAATCATGGGAGGAGGCCCCCAAGATCTAAAAATTGAAATGTCGGAAGAAAAAGAGGATAACACCCAATAAACAAAACCACAATTTTTTTTTTTTATTAAAACATATAATAACTATAAAGGCTACATTGTGGCAAAAAATCTGTCCTTTTACCAAATGTGACTTGTTACTTATAGCATTTTTTTTTACAATACCACAGGTAAATTCCATGGGTGGGTAAATACCATGGGTGAATGAATACCATGGGTGGTTGTCACTTACAATACCATGGGAAAATACCATGGGTGGATGCCACTTACAATACCATGGGTGGATGCCACTTAAAATACCATGGGTAAATTCCATGGGTGGATGCCATTTTCCATTCAGATCATAGTCCCTGATGAAACAACCCCACCTTAGGGTTCTTCCTCTTTCTCGTAGCCAATGCTCCCATCTTCGTCAGACATTTGAGTAGATAATAGGGCATTTTAAGGGGTTTGTGACTTGCTAGATGCATAAGAATGCAAATGTGATAATCATAGACCATATTATATCTTCCCTTGCATGTTAAAAACTTCTGAATGACAAAAAAACATCATGACATAGGGGAATAAGGGATTCATGTTGAATGCCTTTTCTCGAGTCAGGTAGTGGGGATGACTTCTATAAGAAGGCAAACCAACACTCACTATCAATCTTAAAGTTCTTAGACCAAGCTTCCCCTTCCTGTGAGAGCTTAGTGATAACATAAATCATGGGCTCATTAACCATTATTCTGAGTTTCCTTATGAGTGCCCAAGCTTTGTTGAAAGTTTCAGAAAACTACAAGGTTATAGCTATGTCATGGCCTTGAAACTAGCCAACAAATTTGGCTATCCCGCTTCCACAAAAATATCTCATAATTCTAGTTTTATCTATATGGCATTGATGTTCTATGGTTCTACTTGATTAATGGCTCCACCCATGGCATCATGTTCCTGTAACTCAATCCCTACAATTATAACCTTGGGAAAACAAATTTTTGGAGTGATCAAATCAAAGTAATGGCAAGTATTCTCGAGCTACCAAAATGATCACTTCACATGTTGCAGAATAATTCCATTGTAAGGTGGTAGGCTATTCCATCATTAAGCACAATTATGCGCTCCACTCACATGTTAGCATGTGAAGTGTGCCTACTTGGCTTGACATCTATACTTACTGTAGCATTGCCTTGTCAAGTGGGATTATCTGATGAGTCACTTAATTAGTAGTGGAAATGGTTGGGTTATTATCCTATATGCATGGTGATATATAGTCCATGGGTAAATAAAATTTGATGCCCATATACATAAGCATAAGCTCATGAGGTATGAGGTTAACTAGGTTGGGTAAAAGTTAGGGTGCACACATTATAGATATATTAGGTTGAATGGATCATATAAGTTATGGGATAAAGTATAAATTTATAGTGCATAGGGGTTAATTTAATTCTTTCTTCCCCGCTTTTGTTATGTAAAACTTTAGTCCTTAAATAAAAGTAAAAATGTAAGAATAGGAGTAAGGATGATTGTAATTTTTAGTTAAGATAAGGAATAGGGATAAGAAAGATAAGCTTCATGATGAGAATTTTCCTTTTTCTTTTGAGGACTAATGGGAAAGGATTTGGAGGACGAATGAGATGACAAAGATAAATCAAGGAACATAGTATTACTTGTTAAGTTTTTCTAAAATTTTCATTAAAGGGAAGAGAGTAAGGAATTGAAAATAAAGCACCTAGATTGTAGGAATAAATGTGGCATTGTCATATTTTCTTGATATCTAGTGCATGCTCTGTATGTGATTCCACGACCATATTGAAAATAATTTGTATGATCATTAGGTGCCTCTTGTAGACAAGACATGTATAAATAACTCAGTAAAAAATTTATTACAAATCTACATATGTTTTTTTTTCCCTTTTTTAAACAGACCTTGCCAGCTAATTTCATGGTTTTGTATCACAATTTTATCCAACTATGTCTTCCAAGAAGTTTTTCACAACCAAAAAGATTGATTTCTAGTGACTCTGGAAAACTGTTTTCCATTATCACTAAGTGGCGGAAGCACCCAAAACTATGTTTTTGTTGCCAGTTTTTTTTTTTTTTTTTTTAATAACTTGCAATCAAGAAGGATCAAGGGGATGCAGAATCATGTGGCAAGGCCACCTTATTGATAATTTTAATGTCGGCTTGTTTCACTAGGGCCTATATGAAGTACTCTTTCGATTAAGGCTTTTGATATAGCCTTAATCGCTGTCCATTAGCCATCAATCGAGTTCGATCATCATTAATTGTGTGTAATTTAATGGAACCATTATAATAGATTGTGTCAACTTCACATGGCCCAAGCCAATGAGTGCAAAATTTACCTGTGAAATTATTATATATTGAATTGGATAAATGATCATAATATCCTTCCTTAAACTTATTTTCCTTGACGAATCCATCATGTCATTTTGGATTTTGCTATTAGACAAAAGTTACCTGTTGAAGGGCATCTTGGTAGAGCTAATTAAGTTGATCTAGTCGATGTTGTGGCTCTCTAAGGTCAAACCCAACTTGAAGTGTGTTCTTCAAAGTTTTGATCTCAAATTCAATTGGAAGTACAACTTGCTTCCCATACACAAACTCATAAAGGGTGAGGCCTATAGTAGTCCTCTAGGTGATTCACTAGGCCCAAAAGAGCCTCTCATAATTTTCAGCCCAATCCTTATGATGTTGTTCGACTATATTTTTAGAATATATTATAACACTTTATTAATAACTTCCACTTATTGATTTTCCTATGGATGGTATGGAGTGGACATTCGGTGCTTAATCTTAAAATGTTCATTAATGGAATTAATTAGTCTAGAAGTAAATTGGGTCCCTTGATCTATAACAATCTCTTGCGGAATGCCATAACAGATAAAGATCTCCTCATACATAAAATCAACCACTGCTTGTTTTGTTGACTTTGACAAGTCCTTAGCCTCAACCCACTTGGTTACATAGTCTGTGCATACTAAGATATATGTCTTGTCTTGATGGCAGGTTGATGGGACCTATGAAATTGAGGGCCCATTTCTCAAAAGGATCTATCATGACATGCAATTGTAATGTCATTTTGTTTATCTATATAGGCCTTCCCATTCTTTGACACTTATCGCAATTGTGGACATACTTCTTGGCATCCCGAAAAATGGCAGGCTAGTACTATCCTAATCACGGAACCTTATTTTCAATCCTTTTATATGCGTAGTGTCCTCCACATGACTTTTCGTGACATTATCTAAGAATGTAAAATATCTCATCTTCCCGCATACAACATCCGATCAAAATATCTAGCCCTGTGCGAAATAATTACCTCTAAACCTGGGAATACATAGCACTATGCTGAACAACCTTTTGATGATGTTTTGGTGATAAGTGTTACAAAAGCTTCCATGTAGCCAAATAATTAACAATATATGCATACTAAGGTGTATTAGTAGATAACATGAACAAATGCTCATTAGAAAAACATATTCTACTGGGATCATTTTCTCTTCATTATTTAGTCTTAAGAAAATGTCAACTACTACAATTTACTTTCTAGGCCTATTTAAAATAGTAATATCAAATTCTCGGAGAAGAAGAAGCCATCTTGTGACTCTACCATTGGGGATAGGTTTTTTCATAAGATAACTTATGGTAGAGTGATCAATGTGTATGAATATTGGACATTTGGCGATATAATGACATAATTTATGAATGGAATGCACAACAATGAGAAAATAGGGTAATGCTTTTACTGCCATAATAATGGTGTAAGTTTATTGGTCATCATTTTTTCCTAACAAAACTCCAAGGGTAGTATCAGAAACATCGATAGAGATATGAAAGGGAAGGGACCAATTAGGTCCCTCGAAGATAGGAGTTGTAGATAGTTTTCCTTTAAAGCTTTGAAAGTTGATTGACATTTATCAGTCCAACAAAATTCCATGTCTTTAGTTAATAAACAAAATAGGGGTGATGCTACCTTAGAAAATTTTTCTATAGATTGATGGTAGTACCCCACATATATTAAAAAAATTTGGACATCTTTTTTACAAGTCAGAGTTGGAAGATTGCAAGTAACCTCTATTTTAGTAGGGTCTACTTTTATCTTTTCCCAAGACACATGATGTTCTAATACTATGCCCCTATTAAGAAGCATTTGACACTTTTAATTGTTGAGAACAAGGTTAGTTTCCTTGCATGGGACTAGAACCTTTTCAAGATTACTTAAATCTTCTTTGAATGTATTTCCATACACAATGAAATCATCCATTCATACTACAACACATTCATTGGTATGGTCAGTGAATATCCAAAGAAAAACCCTATGAAATGTAGTAGGAGCATTACATAAGCTAAAAGGGAGAACTAGATAAGCATATGTTCCCCAAAGGTATGTGAATGTTGTCTTCTCCTGATCTTTAGGGTAAACTTGAATCTTATTATAACTGTTAAATCCATGAAGAAAAGAGAAAAATTTTGTCCCTACTATGGTATCAAGTACCTAGCTAATTAATGAGGAGGGGAAATAATCCTTCAAAGTAGCTTTAATCAACTCTCGATATTCCATTTTCCATTATTTTTAGGCATAATAACTAAAGGTGAGACCCACTAACTATCAGAGGTAGGGTAGATGAAGGCCACACTGAGTAAATTTTGAAGTTCTTGTTGAGAAATGACAACAAGAAATTCCAGTTTAATTTGTCCTTGAATTAAATTGTGAATTAAAATCGATTTCTATTCTCATAGCAACTTGTAAATAGTTAATTAAGTTTAATTAACTTAATTAGATTAGGAATTTCAAGTTGGAAGTCTTTTGGAAGTCATGTAAGTGTTCTCCCTTAATTTTAGGGGTCCAATATGAGTTTAGAGTTGTAATTAGATAACTCAGTTTACTGAGTTATAGTCAGTTAAACTAGTTCTAACTATTTGTTGAACTAGTAGAGGATTAGCAGTCAGTTAGTGCATCCACAAATGCTACTCCAGTTAAATCAATATTCTCTCATCGGAAACTCATGCATGTCAGTTCTGAGAAATACCCAGTTGAGACTAGAGTACAAGGAAAATGTACTATCAGTTGTATGATTTACTGAGTTGTAAATATCATGCATGCAATCAGGAAGAGGTCCTAATTAGGATTGCATAGTTTTGGAAGCATAAATTCACTTTAAATATGAGCTATTAATCCTAGGAATTGCACAAGGAAATAGGGCCTTGGCAAGCAGTGGAAATTGGCTAAGTGTTGGCTAATAGCTGGCTTGTGAGGTAAAGAGTTGAGCATACTTGTGCAAAATTTCTCTTGTGAGAACAACTTTGTATCTTCACTCATAATTTTTATTAATGAAATACAGATAGGCATGTTTTTGAGCAGTGGCTTTCCCCATAGAAACTTATTGTGTTATGTGCCATTTATTTGTCTTCTTCTTGTTCATATTGTGTTCATTGATTTATTGGCTTCCGCTGGTTGAAAGTAGAAGTAGATTCTTGTCCTGCGCTTTAGTATATTTCATGAGCTTGTGAATCTACAAGAAATTTTACATGGTATTAGAGCTGAAGACAGTATACTAGAGGAGATTTCAAACTTTTTAGTTTTGGGTTACAGGTGAAATTTGAATTTGCAATACATACTTTAGGATCGATGGATGGCGTTCTACGGTTTGCGGCTCGAGTATGCCTTGGAAGGAAGCTTGAATTATATAGCATGAAGGGATAGAATGGAGGTTATCTTGGAGGATAATGGATTGAAGGAAATCATTGATCAAGACATTCCTAAGCCAGAAGCATCGGATGCATAAAATCTGGCTGAATGAAAGAAGTGTGTAGCAAAGGCGAGGCTGATAATCCTCGAGGGAGTTTGATACCACATTGTCTCGAGTCTCCATGGCAAGGAAAATCCATATGCTATGTGGAAAGCATTGACAAAATTATATCAGAACAACAGTTACCAAAGGAAATTGACAATGAAGGACAAACTGTGAAAAATCAAAATGGAGAAAGGTGAGACTATTCCAAAATACTAGACCAAGTTCACTTAATGTCGTGATGAACTTGGAAGTGTTGGAATCATGGTTGTAGAGGATGATATGGTGATTCTTGCTCTTATAGGACTCCCAAATATTTGGCATAGTTATCAAGATTCTATCAATGGTCAGGATAAGCTGCCAGATTGGGAATGAAGTGGTCGGATTTGATGCAGGAGGAGATCAGGAGGAACACCAGGGATGGCTCTTCATCAAAGACTGATGATGAAGAGAACTATGCCTTAGCGATTAAGGTGAAGAAGGGGAAAGGGAAAGCTTCCCATTCCAAATTGGACTCTTTCCATGGAGGTAAGAAGAAAGACATGATGAAAGTTAAGTGTTCTCATTGTCACGAGCTCAACCATTTTGCTACAAATTTTATACTCAAGAAGTCCAAGAAGAATTCCTTATGAGAAGTGGCAAGTGAGGCTTTGACCTCTCAATTCGAATTGGACTTTTCCCTCATTGCATGCATGGTGTCATCAATGATGGGAAGTGTATGGTACTTGGACAGTGGAACTTCATTCCACATGACTGGAAATAAGGAGTTATTTGGTGACTTGGAGGATAAATATGTCCAAATGCATATCGAGATGGGTGATGACGGGAGGTATAGTGCTACTGGATTGGGCACGGTTACTTTTTAGAGGGGTCATAGGGCTCCACTCCCCTTGAAGAATGTTATGTATGTGCCCAGGCTGAAGAAGAACTTGGTATCCATTGCCATGCTTGAGGATAGAGGTTATGATGTGATCTTGTCGAAAGGAAAGGCGTTCTTTAGACACATAGCCACAGGTAAAGTAAAGAAGATATGGATTTAGGTGAAGAATATCTATAAGCTGGAGGTAGAGGATTGTGCTACTTTGAGCATGAAAGTAGAGATGGTGTAGAGTTGAGACCTTGGCAAGTTGTGGCATTGGTGATTAGGCCACTTGCATCATGAGGATTTGAAGATCATGCAGTAGATCTCCACCGGTTTTCCCAAAGGTATGCTAGAGCAAGTTGATACATGCAAGGGGTGTACTTTGGGTAAATACACCAAGTCTTCCTTTCACAACAGAGACAATCGAGAAAAGGCTATTCTAGAGTGAGTCCATTCATATGTGTGTGGACCATTCTCGACAACATCCACAGCCAAACACAGGTATTATGTTATATTTGCTGATGACTTTTCTTGAAAATTTGAGATATTTTTCATGTAGAAAAATGACCAAACCTTCACAAAGTTTTGTGAGTTTAAAGCATTGGTGGAGAAAGAGTTGGGTAAGAAGGTTAAAGCTCTATGAAGTGATAACGGTGGTGAGTATGTCTCAAACGAGTTTAAGAACTTATGTGTAGTGGAAGGGATTAAACAGGAGTTGAAAAACCCCATAACCTTCAGCAAAATGGGGTGGTCGAGAGCAAGAACATAAGCATAATAGGGGCAAAGAGGGTGATGTTGCATGACCGGGGTCTCTCACTACACTTCTGGGTTGAGGCATGCAACACAATGGTTTATGTTCAAAACTGTAGCTCGCATCAGATACTTGGGATGAAGACACCATAGGAGGCTTATTCCTTTAGAGGTCAGATGTTGGTCACTTCAAGATTTTTGGGTCATCGGTATATTTCCATGTGACCAAAGATGAATGAAAGAAGCTTGAGTCGACAACAGAGTTGGGGATATTTGTGGGGTACGCTGATACACATCACAACTATCGAGTGTACTTTCCAACCAACTAGATGACAGTGGTTCGCAAGGATGTCAGATTCGATGAGGAGAAGGCCATGTGAGTTCCCCTTGAGAGGGAGCTTCAGCTACATGTGGTTAAGAAGATTTTAGCTCCTAAGGAGGAGGAGCTTCATATTGATGTGGAGTAGCCACATGTAGAGGATTCACGAGTGGAGACATCCACTTAGGCAAAGTCTTCCAAAGATGGGAGAAAGCGCACCAGAGAGGCGGATAGATTGTTGTCAGATGTTAGAGAGAATGTGGGAGCACCCACATCACAATGTAGACAGAGCAGGTCACCTGACAGGTACACTGGATAAATGGTTCTTATGAGTGGATGTGTTGAGACAGAGCCATCTTCCTTTGAGGAAGTAGTGCAACAACCAATTTGGGTTGATGCGATGGTGGAGGAGTATGACTCCATAGTTCGTAACAATGTTTCGGATATGATCCCGAGAATGAAGGATAAGTCTGTGGTGAGCTCCTATTGTCTTTACAAGGTAAAGCAAGCTATAGATGGTAGTGTAGAGAAGCATAAGGCTAGATTTGTGGCCCATAGCTTTTCACAGGTAGAGGGGATTGACTATGATGAGACCTTTGCTCCTATTGCAAGATACTCATCGATAAAATCTATTTTGGCACTATAATTGCAAATGGGTTGGAATATACATCAAATGGATGTGAAGACAACTTTCCTTAATGGCACAATTAAGGAAGAGGTGTACTTAGAGCAATCTGAAGGTTTTGAAACCTTCGACCATGAGTCACATGTGTGCTGACTCAAGAGAGTGTTGTATGGACTGAAGCAAGCACCTCATGCTTGGTACACCAGGATAAATAGCTACTTCACCAGGTTGGGCTTCATGAAGAGTGAAGTGGATGCGAACCTGTACCACATAGTGGTGGAAGGTAAATTGTTGATCATTGTACTTTATGTTGATGATCTCATATTGATAGGTGATGATAAACAGGTGATGATCTCATACTAAGATTTTGAATTAAGGACTTGGGGCTCATGCATTACTTTTTGGGCATGGAAGTATGTTAGGGTGATGGGGAGATGTTTTTATCTTAAGGTAAGTATGCCAAAGAGATACTCTGGAGGTTCCACAAGGAGAGCTGTAAGCCTATGGAAATTCCTCTACCTATTAACTGGAGGAAGGAGGATGCTACTTCGAGAAATGTAGTGGAAGCTACTATTTACAGGCTACTGGTGGGTTCACTCATGTACTTGGTGAACACACGACCAGATATGTGCTATGCAATTAACCAACTTAGTCAAGCAATGGTTAGGCCTACCAAGCTATATTGGAAGGCAATAAAGCATGTATTGAGATACCTCATGGGCACTACTCAGTATGGATTATGGTATAGACGGAAAAAGGGAGTGATGCTTCAAGGCATCATAAATGTAGATTGGGCAGGGAGTCTATTTGACCGGAAAATCACATCAGGAGGGATTTTCAGATTTGGGTCAATGACAGTTTCTTGGTACAACAGGAAACAAATATCGGTTGCAATTAGTTTGACAGAGGCAAAGTACATGGCTGCAAGTTAGGCATCATGTGAGGCCATCTAGATGAGGAAGATCCTGGTTGGTTTGTTTGGTTAGCAGATGGATCCGATAGTGATTTACTGCGATAATAAGAGTTGTATCAAACTCTTTGAAAATCAAGGTTTTCATGATAGGTCCAAGCACATTTATATTTGATATCATTATCTCAGAGGTTGTGTATTGAGGAAGATCATCTTGTTAGAGTACATTCCCACAGAGGAGTAAGATGCTGACATTGTCAAGATGTAAATTTGAGTTTCACAGAGACAAGATAGGGGTAGCATATAATCCCTTTCTTGTTGAGAGGGAGTGTTGAGAAATGGCAACAAGAAATTCCAATTTAATTTGTTCTTGAATTAAACTGTAAATAAAATCCAATTCTATTCTCATAGAAACTTGTAAATAGTTAATTAAGTTTAAACTTAAGTAGATTAGGAATTTCAAGTCGGAAGTCTTTTGGAAGTCATGTAAGTGTTATCCCTAAATTTTAGGGGTCCAGTATGCGTTTAGTGTGAGTTGTAATTAGATAACTGAATTTATTGAGTTATAGTTAGTTAAACTAGTTCTAAATGTGTTAGGGTCCCACCCTAACCCCCTTATCTATGTAATGGGACCACGTCATAGTCAAGAGTCAATAAAGCCCATATTAATAATTGTAAGTGGTTAATCCGCAATTAATAACGGAACCACAGTTAGTTGCAAATGGTCGTAGTATTAGATAGATGGTATTATTAATACACGGTATTGGGCCCGTGGTATTGCACGTAGGAGTCATATATAAAGGATAGAAACTCCCTCGAGAGAGCATCGTGTTCTTATTTTTGTAATCGAGCTCTGCTCTATTGGAGGTTGCCCCCTCGAAGAGGCAAGTGAACATTACTCTCTGAATAATAAATTCATTACTATTCTGTGTTCTGGGTATCTTTTCTCGCATATTCTGTATTCTGGGTCTCTTTTCTTCGCATATTCTATATTTGGGTATCATTTGCAGGTTAAGAGCATAACAAGAGGTATCAGAGCACTTTCCAGGGCCGGTGGGATCTCCATTTAGTAGCAATTTTTTTTTTTGGCTCGAGACGTGTTCCGGCATCTTTAAACCACGGGATCTGTCGTTAAGCGAATAAATCTGCGGATTTGGGGAGGCATGCATGCAGGAAATACAAGAGGTGGTCACGTCTGTTGGACTCCCTTGTAACCCCTGTGGGTACCCCTTCGAGTAGTAGTGCATTAGACAGAACCGCGCACGGACTGTCTTCCACCTACCCTCTGGGTATATCAGAAGCCCCATAGGCTCCCTGAAAACCTCGCCATAGATAAACCAGCGATCGTCTTGCGGCTACAATACACCGAGAAGAACACTCAGAGAGATTACTCGCCCGTACGATAGGGTATTCGGGTGGTACGGCTAAGGGTACAGTCGACCCTCCTTAGTTAGAGCCCTAGAACATTGGGTCGAGTACTACTGCCAGACCCTTATGTATATTGCGATCTGTAGCACCTGACACTCCTCAAGACCCTAGTTTCCTTTTTTACTCTATTAGCGCTTGAAATTTCACCTCAGGCTGAAAAAGATAAACTCCAAGGCAACATCAAACCACTTAGCCTCGTAGCTAGCTCTACGGGGCAGGAGAGGGCTCTCTCTGGTATATCTCGGCAAAGATCTTCAACGGGCAGAGATAACCAATAAATAACACTGATTTTAGGCTAGTAAACTGATAAAAAGGTTTGATTTGGGATTTTTAGGGTTTTGGTGGAAAATTGGGGAAAGGCAATTTTGGATGCGGGGATTGGACACAGTTTTCGCAGGGGTTTCTTTGGGGCAAGGTAGGAGACTGTATTGATGCCTTTGATAGATGCGGATGGATGAGAATGACTGGTGAGAAGCTAAGGAGAGCAAGCAAGCACCTTGAATTCTCCTTAAACAGCTGAAAACATTGATATTAAGCAAACTTAAAGACAGAGCATAGCAACCATGAATTCTACCTTAACACTTCATTTGCCTAATTTGCAGAAGAAAAAGTAAGAAGTTGATTCACATAACAAACTTACAAGTACAAATAGAAGCACACCATCGATACATGTAACCACAAGAATCCCAAAAATGACTGCAAAACCCTGGTCTTCCTTAGCCAAAAATTGCAGAGATACAATGAGTAATACAATAGAAGCTTTCTCCCTCAAGAGTCTAACCTTTTCCAACCTCTAAAAATGACTAAGAAAGTACATAATATAGGCAAGCTAACATATTTCCTTGCCTCTAGGGGTCGAGCTCACTATCTTAGGAGCTGTTTCAACCAATTCCAAACTGATCACTAAAATCTAGGCAGTCAAAACAACTTGCCTCTATAAGCTAGGAAACCAATTCATTCATTTAATTTTTGCCTATCTCATGAATGAATCTTCTAGAAGAGATAAAAAGTGTCAAAATATCATAAAATTACATCATTTACATCAAGGAGGATGAAAATTCACTCCAAAAAGTCAAACCTAGTCAAAACTGCGTTTTGCTGAGCTGTAGGTACAATTTCTGTGAAAATTGCCCAAGAGGTCGCGCACTGATTCTGAACGGGTTGTGCACCTTTGGAGCAGATTCTGAGGCACTTCTAGGTGTCCAAATGAGGAAAAAGGGGGCATTTGGGAAAGTTCTGGATGTATACTTTCCAACCCAACTGGAATTTCTGAATTTGGTGTCCATTAGCCCCTCCAAAATTGCAATCTTCCAAGACTGCTTCCTGTGTGTCAAAAAGGTGGCAGAAAGTCATTTTTTGCTTGTTTTTTGACCTTCTGGAGGCTCAAAACTTGGTGAAATTTCTTGGTCTTTGCTTAGCAAGTGTATTTTTGCATGAAAAATCCAAAAATGCAAACTTTTCCTAAAATAGACCTCCCAATCGAACCGTGCGCGACCCGTTGGTGGCAAAAACCTGTGTGTGGCACAAAAAATTCACAATTGACAAAATTTTCTCCAAATTTCTTGAAAGTTGAGTTGGGAGTCCCCAATCAAGTACCATGCTCAGTAAAAGAGGCTTTGGCCAAAATTTGGAGTGGATCGGGCCTTTTCCGTCGTTTTAGTGCCTTGGCCAACCTCCTTAGATCTAGTGATTGTAATTTTGACATTTCTCTAAAACCATGACACCTGTGCAAAAAGTGAAGGTGGTTTTTCTTCTTTGGAATTTTGTGGACAAAAACCTCTCTCAGTTTTCCCAAATTCATCTTTGATTGCTCATAAACATCATTTTAGTAAAACCTACCCCGATGTGTGGAACAAGAGATTTCGTCGAAATGAAGTGAAATGAAGGGGTTAAGGGGCTTCTAAATTCTTGGGGAAATTTTTGGAAGTAGGGAGGGATGTTAGGAAGTAGGGGAAAGTGGAATCTCAGAGATTGAGTGAGGGGAAGGGGTCCAAAAGGGCAAAACGCAGGCCCAACCTAGAAAATTGCCAAGTTGTAGCTAGAAACTAGGGTTTGTGCGAAAATGAGGAATTTGGGGAATCTCAGTGATGGGAAGCATTTGGTAAGGTACTTTAAGGATAGGGGAAGGTGTATGAACATCAGGAAACAAGTTTTGCCGGTGATTTGACCGTCCAAGAGAAATTGCCTTCAAAACCCTAAGAGAGGGAAATGACCTTACCTAGGCGCAACTGAAGCATGAACAAGGTGTAAAATGACAAGGGAGATGGAGATGTGGGGAAAAAAATGGGAGTGAAAAGGGATGACCTTGAAATCAGCAAAACAAAACCCTGCCTTTGACATTTTTAAGCTAAATACTCATTAATTTCCCATTTCAACTTGATGGCATTTATGCACATTTTCCATGATTATTTTGCTTTATCAGGCAAAAAACATTAATGATTAAAGGCCTACCTGCAAACTTGAGGAGATTTGGGGTCTTTTTGAAGTTTATAAGCAATTGTTGTAGGTGAATTCCTGAGAGGTCGCGTGCAGGCCTGGACGGGTCGCGCGCACCCAAGAGGTCGCGCCCTTGTTATTTTGCAACTGTTGGGACCCCCTGGACGGGTCGCACGTGCCCAACAGGTCGCGCACAGCTGTGGACGGATCACGCACGGATCCTCTCTGCAATTCCGCCTGATTTTGTCTCCAAATCGCCTTTCACTATTGCTATGAGGCAAATGATGATCAAATGGAGGGAGAGAGGGGCTTTATAGGCTTGATTTAAATTAATTTCCCCTCAAACCCTCTTTCTAATGTTTATAACTTAACACTTTTTCAAAATTTAAACGCTGCTGACTTTATGGTTTCCTTTTGTCCTGAAATTGGTTGAACTGATGCTTTTTCTTGAAAAATTTTCAGGGATAACTTCTGAGAAATCTTGGCAAAGGGGACCAGGGCTGCATACTGAATTTCGATGAATTTTTACAACCTTTTACAAAATGAGAAAATGACCTTGTCTTTAAAAACAAGGTTTTTAAATCCAAGGTAAAAATTAGCTGTACAAGATGAAATATTTTGAAGAAATACTGTCATCCCTCTGGCCGGCTGGGCATTTATTGACTTTTAAAGACATGACCTCAAAGACAAATTGGACCTAAACCCTAGACCTAGGACTTTTGACCTTAAGACAAGACAAGTAACCTTGAAAGAGTTTATTGACTGAAACAACTTGATCCAACAGTGCAAGAGGGGAATAAAGACACAAGCTCCTCCATCAGGGTTATGGCATGCCTAATGGAATGCAATAAGATGACACTGATGAGACACCTACTTATGTAAAATGCAAAGAGCTTTGATCACTGATGGAGGGCTTCTAGACCCACTCTAACATACTCATCATCTTTTCTAGATCCGCTTGAGCAAAGGACTGCAGCAGCAGCAAACATCGGTCCCAATCAGCCAGTTCTGATCTATTAGATTCATCAGATCTGCCAAAGCAGTTAGTTCAGTCGTCCAGCGCTACCCGATCCGCCATTCAGATCTCTCAGATCCACCAGACCAGAAGCGTTGTGAAGGGTTCCTATACCAGGGTATAATTGTCGCAGGACTTTTGGCCGCATTGACATTTTGAGGATTTGGCGACTGCAGTATTGATCAAGGAGTAAAACTCTGTTAGGAGTAAAAAACAAAAAAGTCTGAGATCTTCTGGGACGCTTATTGGTGATATAGCCCATTAAAATCAGGACGACGAGCTGAGCATGGTGGTACCATTCAATTAATTGTGAAAATATTTTGGCGGTCTCAATTTTTCATCTGGTCAGTGTATGGTAGCAACTAGAGCTCAAGCGATGGCCAATGAAAGGATGGACAAACTGGAAGAAAATGTGAATGAAATCCAAAATCAGCTTCACAAACTAGATCTGGATAGAATGAACAGAGAGCTTAGCGGACTAAGTATGCAGCTACAGAGTCTTCAGGCAAAAGGCAAGGAGGATCTTATGTCAAACGGCAAGGAGCAAGCCCACGAGGAGGGGTATAATGGCCATGAAGGCATTTACGGTGAATCTAGCCACTCTCCTCACGTCTGGCACACCCATCCACCACCCAGTCAGCGACCTCCTAAGTTGGATATGCATAAATTTGACGGTTCTCACACATCCGCATGGCTAGCACAAATGGAGCAGTATTTCAAATTGAATCATATCCTAGATGATGCGACTAAGCTTATGTTGGGGAGCATGTACTTCGACAATGAACGGTGGTAATGGTGGGAATGGCATCAGCGTTGCAATGGATAATTTAGGACTTGGACCCAATTTACCAAAGCTCTTCGAGATCGCTTTGAACAAGAAGACTCTTATTTGGGTCGTCTCACTAAGCTCCGACAGACTGGTACAGTGGAGGAATATATTAATGCTTTTGAAAGCTTAGCTTTCCACACTAAGGGTCTCACAGATGAGTTCTACACGGAATGTTTTATCAGCAGTCTTAAAGAAGCCATCAAAGCTCAAGTTCTACTTCACCACCCTCCCACGTGGACGGAGGCTTTCCAGGTAACTCGTAAGGTGGAACGTGCATTAGCAGCCCAATACAGTCGCCCAAATTTCCCCGCTAAAGGTCGTCCCCCACAGGCACAGAACACGACTCAAACACTTAAGGTCCAAAAGGTGTCCCCTGCGGAAATGGCCGAAAGAAGGAAGCAAGGACTATGTTACTCTACTGTGATGAAAAATACTCCCTAGGTCATAAATGTAAGGAGCCCAAATTCTTTCAAATAGATGCCACTGACTACAAATCAACAGAGGAAGATCCTCCACTTGAGGAACATGAGCCGCTAGAGGACGACAACCAATAGGACAATGTCTCTGACGAACCCGTTATTTCGTTGCATGCCTTGGCAGGGATTTCTTCCCCTCAAACGCTCAAAATCAAAGGTTTTATTAAACATCGCCCAGTATGTTATGTACCTAGGGGGGGTAATATGGGGTACCGAGGGAGGTACCCAAGGTAATAATGTAATAATAGGATGGGCCATAGTAATAAATAAGGTGGTTAACCCATGTCATATAAGGGACCACAAGTAGTTAATAATAATGTAAGGGGTCCATGGTATTAGTTGATGGTATGAGGAAACCATGGTAATGATGCATGGTATTGTATGTATGAGGCCTATATAGAGGCTAGAGACTCCACAGGGAGAGATTGAAGAGAAATAGTCTTATATGAACAAGCATATGGCTTGTGGAGTATTCTCCTTCCTTAAGGAGTGAATGTATGGTGTTGCCCTACCTTAAGGGTTTGATCAATAAAGAATCATTTCTATCTTATTTCTTGGGATCAATGGCATTATCTTATACTTTCTTATCAGATCTATAATATTCTTGGGTTAGATCTACAACAAGTGGTATCAGAGCACTTTCTTGGGCACAAAAGTGGAGAATTTTTTTTTTTTTACTTTTTGCAGGAATTCAAGGGCGGCGAGTTTGCATATCAGATATGTACGTTTTGGTTCAATATCTACAAAATCTGATTACAGATCTGTATTCTTTGTGAAAAAATAGCCGATTTCAAAAAAAAAATTGGTCAAATCGGAGTCCGGATGAAGGAGATATCGCTGATTTAAAAATCAGTAGGGTTGCAGATAATTTTTCAGGACAGCGAGTTTGCGGCGCAGATCTAGACATCCTGGTGCAAGATCTACAAAATATAATTGTAGATCTGGATTCTTTGTGAAAAAACACTCAAATTCAAAAAAAGAATCAGTCGAATCGGAGTCTGGATGAGGGAGATATCGCTGATTTAAAATCAGCGCTTTTTTTAGAAATTTTGGGTGACGGCGAGAGAGTAGCAGCGCAGATCTGGAATTCCAGTGCCTGGATCAATATTTCTATCACATGGGTAAATGCAGAATGATTGTTCCATTTCCAAAAATAGGACATAATAAGGATTCTGAGCAATATTGACGAAACTATGACAATTTCAAATTTTCGCCAATTTTTTTTGTGATGGGGTACCTAGATCAGAAATTGAAGGCCTTGTATAGATTTGATGGCTCTCATCCAGCCAAATGGCTAGCAACAATGGATAAATATTTCGAATTGGATCACGTCGATGATGATTACAATCAGCTTAAGATGGGGAGCAATTACTTGGACTATGAACGGCAATGGTAATAGGAAATCAACTGGCTATGAAAGTCTTACTTGGGACGCCTCAAAAAAGCTCTTATGACCAATTTGACCGTAAATTTGTGGAAAAGTCAACAACACAGACACAGCCTAGCAAAGACTTTATTTTTACAGGAAAGAAGGAAACCAAGGAACCTAAAAGGTTATTTTCTGCTGGTATCTCCTTATTACAGGTTCATGGATTGATTCAGAAGGAGAAAATCATTGTGTCTATAAATCTGAGTTGCAAGCAAAATCTCATAAATGTCAACTTGGTAAAAAAATTGCAAATTTCAGCAAAACAAATTGAAAGCACACGAGTGGATAATAATGATGTTCAAATGTACAAGGATTTGAAGGTTTCTATGGATAAGTATGTGTTGCATGGTGATTTTTATGCTTCAGAGATGGATAATATGGATGTTGTTTTGGGATATTCTTGGATGGAATCCGTGGGTACTATCAATATTAATGTGCAGAAGAAATTCCTGAAGCTGTGGTATAAAAAGAAGAAAATTACATTACAGGATATTTCCATCCATAAATAGATAGAGCACATGGAGGCTGAAGCAGAAGATGTTCAAGGGGCTGACATATCAGATGATGAGCAGTTGATGGTCGACAATCATACACAAACAGAGGCTGAAGCAGAAAAGGTTACAGGTGTTGATACATCAGAGGAGGACTCAGTGGTTGAAGTCATACTGGAAAAGAAGACACCATAACAGGCACCTCAGCAGGGTGAATTAAAGAAGAAGACACCGTGGGTTAAAACTTCAACATATCATCACCCACATCACCCCGCAAGACAACCATCAAGATGGGAACCAGTTAGTCACAAGGACAACAACCCCCACAAGATAGATAGGGAGAAGCGAAGATCCACCTACTACACATCAACACAGAAGAGCTACCACGGTCAACTTCCATCTCAAGCGAG
>APFE031248548.1:7172-32724 GCA_000404065.3 Pinus taeda
AGTTGTCATGCAGAGGGGCATTTTCTGGAGGTCATGGCCACTGTCTTCTTCCTTCCTTGAGGGAGTATCATAAGGAAACCAAATTTCCCAGTTTCGGAAATGAGCTTACTACATTGTTTTGCGGTAACCAAAGAAATGGCAGTAGGTGGTGCTACCTCTGGTATCATGTACAACTTATTTCCTAAAGTAACTATAACAGCACGGGGCCTTGATTCATACACAACATGTTGCTTCCACAAGTATGTTTGTCCTAATGATACATCACAAACTTGAAGGGGAGAAATGTCAGCCAATACCTCATCCATGAAGGGCTTGATTTTGTATGGAAGGTGACACTGTTGGCTCATGCGAAGATCCCATCCTTGGTGAAGCCACCCGATGGTGTACAGCTGTGGATGTGTTGTGCTCGGTAAACCCAGTTGCTTCATGACCTCTGCCGAAATGAGGTTCTTTTGGCTCCCACTGTCAACAATGAACTGTAGCGGGGAACCCTTTACCCACATTTGGGAGTGGAAGAGATGCTCCTCCTCTGTATCTTCAGGTTCCTCCTTCTGGATCTTCATGGTGGCAATGGTGGCATTGGGCTCTGCATCGCTGCTTCCCTTTTTCATTCCCCTTGTCGGGTTCTGACTCAAAGTCGGAACATGCATCTGATTCTAAAACCTTTAGCTCGGCCACCAGTGACTGCTTGGCCCGACACTCACTGGTATTGTGAGTGGAGCTCTTATGGAACTCACACCACTCTCCCGTGTCCTTTTTCGGTTTTGCGACACTGTTCTTTGCTTGTAGCTTTGGTGGGTTGTCTTGGCCTGCCCCACCTTGGATTTGTCCTTTGTTTTGCAGTTTGGGGGCACCTTTCCATTGCTTCGAATTCGCAGATCCAAAGTCTCGCTTCTTTTGTTTAAACTTTTGCTCGACCTTGACGGCATATCGGTATGCCGTGCTAAGCGAGGAGATGTTCAAGAATTCTATTTCTTCCTGAATGTAATTGTGCAGGAAGTCGTGGTATTTGAGTATCAAATGATGCTCTGAATCCTTGACACCCAACTTTGTGTGAAGGGTATGGAAAATATTGGTAAACTTTGGCATGTCTTGGTCACTTCCCTATCACAGTGTGGTCCACTTTATGTATTGATCCTCATAGCTTTCGACAGGGTGTACTACTCCTTGATGGCATCTTGGAATAAAATCCAAGTGGGTGCGGCTGAAAATAGTGAGCCTGTACTTTCATCCTTTTGCTCGCAGTAGGTTTCCCACCAGTCCTTGATGTGAGGGGCTGCTTTGAGAAGAGTGAAAATAATCTTTTCCTGAATGGAAAAATCATGAACAGAAAAATAACTCTCTAGCATATTTAACCATTTATCGACGACATCTACATCTATCTGACCCTCGAATATGGGGATTTCAAAATTAACTTGTACCTTAAATGGTGTGGCATTTCCAGAGTAGCTATTGGAAGCCGATGCATCGCCCTTGGGTAGCCGCTGAAGGATATGGGCAAAGTTTTCCATCATCGCGTTCCTTTGTCGATTGAGGGCTTCTTCAAGCAAGATTTTGATAGGATCTCCTACCCCCTTGTCTTTCTTTTCATCTGCCATGGGAGGCCATCAGGATTTACGAGGTTGTTTGTACAAAGGTTCCACAAACCGCTCTGATACCACTGATCAATGTATCACACTAACTTGATGATATCACAGACAAGGTATCATCACCTAATTATGCTAAGGTACATTGGTTTATGGTAATTTGGTTTAGCTGACATAGTGTGGACTATAGGAAATAGATCAAATGGTTAGAAAGGTGGTAGACTACATAGAGTCCCCCTACACATCAGATGAGAAACGTAGTGTGGGGAATTCTTATGACTTGGAAGATACATTATGAAGCTTATGGGAAGAAATAATTAGTTACAAAGCAGACAATGACAAGATCATGCATGGATAAGAGTAACAAGCAGAAGTAAATGAAATACTACTTCAGAGTTTTTCAGAGTTGCAGTGATAGGGTCCACTTCGGATCAGCCATGGACAAGAGGATTGAACTAATGGGGCATATGGCAGTGGTTCTCCTAGTAGACATAGGTCTTATGGTGGTCAAAGGTCAGATAGATCTGATATAATGAGAGATGGAAAGTTGTTGGACACATAGGAGGGGTTCTGGACAAAGGTATTATTCTAGTTCTAGTTCAGACATGCATCATGATCATCATCGTTATCACCCTTATAGGAGGAGTGATAGGGGATACGTTTCAGATGATGTCAAGAAGGTGGAAACACTTACCTTTGATGGAGAGATGAAAAAATCATAGGATCTAGAGGCATGACTACTGGGCATGCGAAAATTCTTTAGATTGCATGACTATTCAGAAAACATGAAAGCAAGGATAACTCTTTTCAATCTCAAAGGTAAAGCAGATATTTGGTGGGAAGACGTGAAGAATGTTAAAGGTATTGATGAAGATTATTTGACTTGGCATGCATTTGAAAGGCTCTTCAAGAAGAATTACTTGTTGGAGAGGTATTATAATGAAATAACTAAGGAGTTTTATGAGTTTCGGATGGGTTATATGACAGATGAGGAGTATACTAGTAGGTTTTTCAAGTTGTTGATAATGTGCCTTACCTCAGGGAGGAGAAGGCCAAGGTTCATAGATTCATCAATGGACTTCTAGTAGCATACATAGATCAAATTAAGTTTTATGAGCCTAGATAATTGGAGGAGGCCATTCGAAAGTTTAAGCATTGTTATGAGCACTCAAAGTACAAAGTTGAGCCAAAGTGTGACTTGAAAGGAAATGAGAAAGTTAAAGGAAAATAGCCGCAAAGAGAGGAAAACCTCAATATGTAAGTGAGAAAGAAAATGCAGTTCCTTAGAAATTCAATACAGCCGAGAAGGGACATGGAGAGAAGCAAGCTAGAGGTAGTGGTAGGGAACCATTACAATGTTGGATATGTGGTAAGGATCATCGTAAGAAGGATTATTCATAGTATCAGAGTGGTGGTAGACCCCATATCTACAGTGCTCAGGAGGCACATACAGTTGGTGATGTTGGTCATAGAATTCCTCGAATCTATGCAGCTGTGCACAACAATCAGACAGATATTTAGGCACCATTCATTGAGATGGACGATAAGCTTTGTGATCAAGTTATTTCTATTTTTATTGATCATAGATCTAACTATAGTTAAATTAATCTTGACCTGGTGGATAAGTTGGTTTAATAAAAGAAGTGCATGCAAAATCTTGGTTGGTACAGTTCACTACAAGTACAAAGAATAGAGTTCACCATTGGGTAAGATCTTGTGCATTAGCATTAAATGGTATGCCTAGAGTAGTGCATTTGAATATATTGCCATTGTGACCGTATATTATGCTTTTTGGTATGGATTGACTATACCTTCACAAAACCAAAGTGGATTTCTTTGACAAGGCCATTGATTGTGTGGATACTAGGGGTGAAAAGAGGAATTTGCAGGGAAAGAAGAAGCCTACATCAATGAGGATGGTTACTATTATGCAGGCTAACCGTAGTTGCAAAAAAGGTTGTGTGATGTTTGTAGGGCACATTTCTAGTGACAAAGGTAAGGAGGTTGAGGATGTCGATGTGTTGAGAAAATACCCAGTTTTGCAGTAGTTTCAGGATGTATTCCTTGAGGACATTACAGAGTTTCCACCTCACAGGGAAAGAGAATTTTCTATTGAGTTAGTTCTAGGGGCAGCTCCAGCATCGAAATCACCTTACAGGATGAGAACACTTGAGTTGGTTGAGTTAAGGAGATTATTGATAAATGATACATCAGACCCAATGTATCACCTTGAGGCGCATCAGTGTTGTTCGTAAAGAAGAAAAATGGTACTCTCATATTGTTTGTTGATTACAGGTAGCTAAAAAAGGTACCAATCAAGAAAATGTACCCTTTGTCAAGGATTGATGATTTGCTAATAAGCTTAACGGAACAATAGTGTTCTCTAAGATCGACTTGAGATCGGGATATCATCAGGTACGTATCAAGGAAGAGGATATCTGCAAGATTGCATTCAGGACTAGGTATGGGTATTATGAGTTTGTTTTTGTTCTATTCAGTTTGACTAATTCTCCAGCTAGATTCATGTGTTGGATAAATAATGTGTTGCATCCTTATCTGGACAAGTTTTTATTGTATGAATTGATGACATACTGGTATATTCTAAGAATTAGGAGGAAAATTCCAAGCATTTAGCAACAATGTTGAGATTGCTAAGAGAACATTAGTTGTATGCTAAGCTTAGCAAGTGCAACTTCTTTCAGATTGAGGTACATTACTTGGGACATGTTGTATCTAAGGAAAGCATTGCAGTAGATGTGGAAAAGATAAGGGCCATCATGGAATGGGAAGATCCTAAGAATGTGGATGAGGTGAGATCATTCATGGGTTTGGCAACTTACTATAGGAGGTTCATCAAGAAATTCTCACGCATTTCATATCCTACCACATCATTACAGAGAAAATATAAGAAGTTCGGATAGAGGAGTGTGATGCTAGTTTTGAGCGACCTAAGAAGTTGTTGATGCTTGCACCAATGTTAAAGATTGCAGATCCGAACAAGGAGTTTGTTGTGTGTACAAATGCTTGCAGGAGAGGACTTTGTTGAGTTCTCATGCAAGAAGGACATGTAGTGTGCTATGATTCATGGAAACTGAATGAGCATGAACAAAACTACCAACACATGATCTTGCGTTAGCAATGATCATACATGAATTGAATATGTGGAGACACTATCTTCTTGGAAGGAGATTTACATTGATGAGCGAGCACAGCAGGTTGAGGTATTTGTTTGATCAACTGAATCTAAATGCTAGGGAAGCTAGATGGTTGGCTACCCTTAGTGAGTTTGACTTCGAGATCAGATACATTGAAGGGAAGGAGAATCGGTTTGTATATTCCCTTAGAAAGAAGGTACATGTGAATCATATAGCAACTATGAGCTCTTATGGGAGCAAGTTACATGATAAGATCTTGCAGGAAAGGCATTGGGATGATACATACATTGAGATCATGCACAAGTTACAGCAGGGTATAGGTACAGGAAAAGGCATAGGTACATGCAGAGGTACAGGTGCAGGCACAGGTACAGATGATCATGATGTAGACTATCATTTGACAATAGATGTGGTGAGATTAAGGGATAGGATCTACATGTTGAATTGCAGTGAACTCAAGAATCTTATCTTGAGGGAATTTCACATCAAGGCATACTCGGTTCACCCAGGATATTAAAAGATATTGACAACGGTGAAGAATTTTATTATTGGCCGAATTTGAAGAAGGAAGTGGCAAAGTTTGTGGCTAGATGTTTAGATTACTGACAGGTAAAGTAGAATCCAAGCCTCTAGTTCGTTTACTACATCCTATTGCGATTACGGAATGGAAATGGGAGGTCATTTACATGGATTTCATTACAATTGTTCTGAGGACAGTGAAGCAACATGATTCTATTATGGTCGTGGTTGACAGGTTGAGAAAGGTGGCTCACTTCATTCTAGTAAAGACTACATATTCATCGACTAAGGTGTCACAAGTTTTCATTAGAGAGATAGTGAGATTGCATGGTGTTCCAAAGAAGATTGTATCAAGTAGGGATGCGAAGTTGACTTGCAAGTTTTGTAAGGAGATATTTGCAGGCTTAGGTATAGAGTTGGCCTTTGGAACATCTTGTCATCTGTAGATAGATGAACAGATAGAGAGGGTCAACAGGATTTTGGAATATATTTTGAGGATGTACGTGATACATCGACAGAGGAAATGGGAGGAGTATCGTCCTTTAGTTGAGTTTGCATAAAAAAATGGTTATCAAGAGTCATTGAGGACAATTCCTTTCAAGACTTTGTATGGGCAGAGTTGTAATACTCCCATCTGCTAGAGCGATCCAGTGAACATGGTACTTATTGGACCGAACATGCTAGCAGATATGTAGCAGGAAATGCTAGTTATAAAGAAGAATATAAACGCAATGCAGGATAGGCATAAGAGTTATGCAGATCAAAAAAGGGTATTCAAGGAGTTTCTGGTTGGGGAGCATTTGTATTTGTACATCAAGCCCAAGAAAAGCTCTTTCAGGATTGGTTCATGTGCCAATTTTGCACCATAGTATTGTGGGCCTTTTGAATCCTTGAGAGGACTGGACCAGTGTCATATCGACTTTCTCTACCTCCAACAGTGAAGTTTCAAGATGTTTTCCACATTTCATTGCATAAGAAGTATATAAAGGATGTTGATCATGTTATTGAGTCTGTATTGCAGGTGGAGCATGAGGAAGAGTTCTAGCCAGAGCCTTAGTGCATATTGCAGAGGAAGCATCTCATGCTCAAGAATAGAGCCATGGAGCAAGTTAAATTGCATTAGAAGCACTTTGGGCTTGAAGAAGATACATGGGAGATGGTGGATCAGATGCAGGCCCTATATCCTTCATTGTTTTCTAGTTGAGACAAATCCGTTTTGGTTTGATGTCAGTATATTTTTGGCATATCTTTTGCTAATGTTTTGATATTTGTATATGTATATGGATATGGATATGGATGTAAATACCATAATGAGATGTGTTATAAAGCTCCAGTATGTGGTATGGTTGTTATCTTGTCATGTAGTCATGATGTTTTGCTTTTGAGAATGTCTATCATTGTAAATACTGCATTGAGCTGTGTTATAAAGTTCCATAAGTAGTATGTTTGGATTTTAGCAGTTTTGTTGAGGTCATGGTGTGGTTTGATATTGAGGACGGTGTTCCCCCAAGGGGGAGGGTTCTGTAACAACCATGGTGAAAAACTTCATGTAATGAAAGTTAATAAAGGAAAAATAAGACCATTGTTAAGGGACACTTATTCCAAGTTGAATGTTGGGAAAAGATATCCTAGTGGGCATCACTGGATGTGTCTTTTGGCTAATGAAATTGGCAAAGGCTAAGGCAACAGAATTAAAAGGGAAAAAGGAATTTTGGCATAATTATTTATGAAAATAATGGAAATCAGGATAAAAGTAAGGTGAAGGGTCATAGGTTGCATGTGAGGAGGAAATTGAAGGAAAATAATGGAAAATGAATAAATTTGAGGCCTCATTCATAAAAAGGCTTCTAACAATCAGTTCATGTCTTCTATCGAGTTCAGGTTTGGACCTCTCTCATTATTATCTCTCTATCTCTCTTACTCTTGGTCACTTAGAGTTTCTTGGAGCACTCTAGTCTTGGAGCAAGGAAAAGGAAAGCAAGCAAAGGAAAAGGAAAGCAAGAAAAGTAAAAGGAAAAAAAGAAAATGAAAGGAAAAGAAAGTAAGGATCACATAAGAAAAGAAGGATAAAGCAACTTAAGCAGGAATAATTGCAAGTAACCTTTTGCATGTGTGATTTCCTAGCTGGTTTGGACATGCATGGATTTGCATTTTGTTGTATGACTCTCTTACAGTTGGTGGCATGATCTTTCTGGGTTATGATAGTGTTTTTCAGGCTAGGCTTTCCTTTTTCTGGATTCCATGGTGTTGGGATGTTTATTTCATTTTTGTGTGCTTTGGTTTGCTGGACTGATTTCAGAATTCAGGGTGGAGGTGGTCTCAAGTTCCATTCCCAAAGGCCTAGGAATCCCTTGAACAGTGTTGGCAAGATACACGGTAAAGCATGAGGAATGAGGCTTCATCACAAAGTCATGGTGGGACTAAAGAGGAATCCTGAGCCTAAGAAAATAAGTTCAACATGGGTGTCAAGCGGCAACAAGGTACTATCTAGGGCGCCCATGATAAGGTAGGCTCTACCACACAAGTTATGACACTTCTAATCAATGAGAAGGTTTTACGTCATATCTTAGTGAGTTTGATCCTAAGGCCAAAATGGAAAAGGAATTTGATAAATTCACAGCGCAAGTGGAAAACCTAGCCTTTATGCCAGTTTCGAGAACCAATACCTGTCAGAGCGGATCAACCATAAAAATGCCCAAAGGATAAGTATTCCAAGTCTTGTAGACATAATTAGGAACACTAGACAAGAAGTTAATACATCCCATACATAAACTTCAGATAAGAGGTTGTGTTATAGAATAAAAAACTTGAAAATGTGTACCTTATATATACAATATGGTATAGGGAACCACGTATCCTCACGAATTACGCATAATAGTTCTTTAGGACAAGCCCCTTGTGGGGCTCAGGCCAAGGACTCTTTTAGTAGTTAAAAATCATGGCTTCAAAAAGTTCCTCCTGTGAAGGCAACTAAACTTCCAAGAAATCATGAGAAATAGAAGGATCAAAAGAGGGAATTAAGGGGTCCCATGTCCCCATAGGAGAAATCACTTGGTCAACCATCGGGACCAAGTCCCAAGAAGGAAAATAATAGTTCACAAGATCCTTCTTAGAAGCAATTCAACATTGAGGATAAAATGCCACATAGTTCACCCTTGGCCAGGTAGAGTCTACCTGAACACTTGGAACATACCAAGGGGTATTTTGTAGTAAATTCAAATTAGGGGGGTGATTATTAGATGCAAGCTAATCAATAGCGATAATATTTCCATTATGAGGAAAATAAATCATTCAAAAGAGTGAATACATCACATCATTTGCAGCATAGATAAAATCATGCCCAAGTATCATATTAAAGTCTAAAGGGTGATCAACCACCATCATATCGATTAAGACAGTCTTCCCACCTAAAGTAATAGGAAATTGAGGAAGAACACCCATAGATTCACAAGGACTTCTATCATAGGCTAACAACTAACTATCGACTTCCAACAACTTTGGAGAACCCAAAGCTTTCCAAGTCAAGAAGGATATAATCCTTGCAGAGGATCCTTCATCCACCATACATTGATAGACTTTTGTGTAATTAAATCTAACCCTTATTTGGAATGGTGTAGTAGAAGGAAGTCGAGGCTCGACAAGATTATCCCAATCAATGGAGACACTCCTAGAACTTGAGGGGTTACACTCGAAGAGACCGAAATGCCTTCTAGACCAGAAGAATTTGTACTAGAAATCAAAAAGACTATGTCGTTAGGCACTTCACTCCCAAAAAGAGGAATGGAATCAGCTAGAGATTGCACTGGCTTGACTACTTTATCAACCAATGATGATTAGACTATTGAGAAACCATAATAGATTCAGGAGTAGAAGAACCATTAGACTTGGACCATAACCTTTGTACCACTAAAATACCAGGGCATAAATGAGTAAGATGGTCTCCCTTATATATATTACAAGGTAACTTTGGTTTAAATCTTCTACGCTTAGCTTTCTGATCAACATCCATTCTGCCAACATGACTAGTAGTGGTTGGTGGAGAGTCCCCAACATGACTCACAGTGGTTATTGACTCTTTCCCAAGAGAGATTGGACTTTTGCCCCCAGTCCTACTCACAAAATCAGGCGAGTAAGCAGAAATATGACTCACAGAGGTAGGTGACCCATTTCTAGTATGACTTCAAGTGACTAGACTTATGCCCCCAGTCCTATTGACAGAAGCAAGTGAGTCAACAAAAATATGACTCACAGAGGTAGGTGACCCATTGCTATTTTGAATTGCGCTGACTAGACTTATGACCCCATCATGGCTTGCAGTGGCTAAAATCTCATCTCCAACATGATTTGTAGGGGTTGGTGATGATTCATGGGCAAAACTATTCTTCTTCTTCTCCTCCTCTTTCTCTTCATTTTAGATCTCTTATTACAAGAGGGAGGAGAAAGAGGAATCTTAGATTTTTATTTTGAAGAATATGAACAATTAACACCCATTTGATGCCCTTGAAATAAAGCATTCATCTGAGAAGCTTCAAGAACATTTGGAATATTCAAAGTGGACGTGCAACATTCAATCTAGGAATAGTCAAAGTGACCATCAAGGGGGTACCAACATTTCCAAAGAAAGGATAAGCACAAGGATACCCTTTTGGAAGGGCCCCTTGGTCGGCCTCCACAATAATATTGGCCATATCCAACTTATACGCAGATTATTTCCTTATGGGATCATACAAATAACTTTCCAAGGAAAAGAGATGCACAATAATATATTTTCCCTTAAGGAGGCAACTCCACAACTTTCAAAAGAAGGATCAAAATCCTTTCAAGACCAGTGGAGTGGTTGGCTAGTCACTCAGAATGTAAGGTCCAAAAGTGAGAAGACAAATCCACCTAAAGCCAACTAAATATAAAGAGAAAAGAGAAATCCACTATAAAGTCCATAAATATTCAATAAATCAAGCAACTTCCAAGTATTTCCACTCCGGGTGATGAGTATCAGACACCAAAATACAAGAAAGTGAAGTAAATGACATTTCGAAGATATTTTTAGATAATTAGGGCCAAAACCTACCAATGAAGTCAATAGTAATAGTTACAGTGACCTCTAGACAAAATACTTTTCCGGTGCAAGGACCCTAGCTTCAAAAGGGCACCCTCCAGAAGTACTACGAAAGTGATGCAATGTCTGCCTTAGGTACCATGGGTATTCCCCCCAATAGTCACCTTTGTGGTCCCTAGGAATGACAACTAAGGTCACCAGTTCGTATCGAAATCCTGGCGGAATAGTCTTTGGCTGGGATTCGAGAGGTAGGAGAGGGGGTATCTCTCTTCCCTACTTTAACTCACCCTCGTTCTTAACTCCTAGAAGAGAAGATATTTCTCAGACAACTTAACGACATTGGATTTCACTCTTTTAATCAACTTCTATGCTTTATTTCATAGTGGCCTTAGAGATTTTACTCTCCACACACCTATTCCAAGGCCCTAAATGACCTAGAGTAGTTGATGCATTTGTGACAAATCAAAAAATTCTAGTTCATTTTAGTTTTAGCACTTGATTTTAATGGTTGTTCTTAAGTCAAGGAAAAATGGAAGTACAACTTATGAAGTTATTTTACGTAAGAAAAAACCAATGGAAAGCCTGGCTACATGCATATGAAACTCGTTTTCTTCAATGCAAGAGATTTCTACAAAAGGTTATAGGCTTGGTTAAATGATTGGTTCATGTCATAGTTGTTTCATGTATTTACTTGTAAATTTAAAATGGATGGATGCAAGACCTAATTTATGATATAATGGTTCAATGGAGAAGGAGGTGATCCTTCTGGTTATGTTTCATAAGTTGTTTCAGTCATTTATGTTATGTCTTGTATCCTAGACCTGTAGGTTGCATTGATGCCAAGTGTTTGACATAACGTCAGTCCTGGTTGGGGATGCTCTGACTTAGACATGAGGTTGATTTTGATTTACCAACATTTTATCATGTATTATTTGCATTCTGAAAGTTACAACAAGTTTTGGGCAGTGGCATTCTGTGCTAGAAAAGTGACTTAATTCCTGAGGTCATTGGCATAGGACTGGAATTTTTGATCCACAGATGCTGGAAGGTAGGCTTATGAGAGCAACTTTAAGTTGTTGGTCTCTCCCTTTCTTGTGGCATGAGATAAACTATGGCCTAAGAGGTCTAGAATAATAGCGGGACTCAGGGATAGGTTGTCTAAGTGGATGACTTGTCTCTTGAGGGGTCTGCTGATGGTGTTGAAATATATGTAGGTTATGCTCTATTGATTCCACTTCCTTAAGGACACATAGGAGGTTGAATATTATCATAGTAGCATCTCATCTCATTTTTACCCTGGTTGTCTTGGTTAGTTTGGGTAGACCTGGGAGGAGGTGTTGCACATATTTCCATAAACACATAACTGTCAGTGCATAAATAAACATCACAATACACCAGTTACTTTACTTTGTTGTGCCAAGCATGTTTCTTGGAACTGACCATAACCATGTCGTTTCTCAAGGAACTCAAATTCCTTTGACAAATCCACCTATAACTAGAGACTAGCTAATATACCTATCAAGTACATGTTCATGAATCTAGCACATATCCACATAATGTCAGACAAGATTAAGGTTAAGAAGACTTCCTGCATGTAAATCACTCATTCATTTGGAATTATGATTTCCAAACATAGCCAGAGGAATTCTTGTCCAATTCCCTTTTTTTACCTTTTTACCATGTTGCAAATGAGGCTTACTATGTATTGTCACATCACCCAATGTTAGTTATATAAACACATCAATATGTTACCTTGTCACGCTAATACCAAGCATGTTTCCTGCAACTATTTGCACATGTCAACCACATGTTCCAAATATCAAGACAAACATATATATCAATTTGAAATAAACCTTTACCAATACTAAAAATCGTGTCATAATCCATAGTTAACTCATAGTCATCAGTGATAATAAATAATGCTACAACTATAACCTATCACACTCAAGTACATGTCAGTTATCTCAACTCATACGTGCTTGTACAACCATCTTAAAACAGGGTAATTTGAACACATACTCATATTACACAATTCATCAAACATACAACCAAATTACAACCATACCATGTTAAATTAATCAAATAAGTGACATAATAAAACAATGAAGGACCAAATATATGACATAAGAAAACTCATACCTTAATGTATCTCAGGGGAGGCTATCTGGTCTACATGATCAATCCAATTAGCACGATATAAATTTACAACACATCAACTCAAGCACAAATAAGATCATGATCTCCATAACAGTAACTAATAAACATATTCACATCATAATCTCATAAACATTTTTCGTTCATGCATATCAATCACATATGTATGATCAGTCTAGATTAGTACAATAAGTCGACTCATACCTCAGTGTCATAACCCTAACCATCTGCATAGGTCAATCCAATTTAGCACGATACATATAACAACAATAAGTTAACCTATAACATACTTCATCAACAACATATAACATAATCATCAAGTTATCTAACCTAAAACAACAATAACAATGCATATAACCGCATGCTACTATCATTCATAGTTATCTGACACATGTTCATATGATCAACTAGCATCTATCATGTATGTAACCATACCCTCAATATAATGAAAGGCATACACATAACCATGATGCACATAACAATCCTTAAACTACATACTTGCATGCCCAACATACAAACCTATATGACGACATGCTCCTGCCTCGATGTCCAATGCTGCAAGTTCACTTTAATTATCTGTATCTCCTGCTCTATCTCAACCAACACATTAGCATCATAACATACCAATATCATCATGATGATCTAAATTGCAAAAAATGATTACACAAGGCATGTTTGACCTACTATTCATGCACAACTATAACCAAGACCATACATGCATAAAAAATACATATAAATATATAACACATGAGTACAAAACCAGATACCAATCATTCTAGCTAGATTCCAGGCATCAATGCGTGACCATATCAACTACACAAACCATGACCTCATGTATGAAAACAACAACGACATCAAGTGCACTTGATAACATGTGAACACTAACATGCATAACAATTCATAATCAACCATACGCACATGAACACATACTCCATGACAACACCTTGAATCTTCACATGGTGACATCACTACAACCATGATCAACACCATGCAAATGCAACAAGAACATGGTCTTACAACATAAGAAACACATATGAAACCAACATGAATGCATGACCAACACAACCCATCCAGTCCGAGGTGTGAACCATGCTCTGACACCACTATGTAACACCCTCCTCCCACATCTACCTAAGTAACCAGCCAAATGGGTAAACTTGTGATGAGAAGCTACTATGGTTAGATTCTACCTCCTATCTGATGTTAATGAAATGGAATCAACAGAAACACAACACACAGACCTTCCACATCAGCTACAGGACCCCTAAGAACCATGCGAACATTTCAGGCAGCTTGCCCCTGGGTCCCACTGAAGTTTTTGATCACTTTCCCTCTGGTCGCTCTCATGCTAGGGGCATGTTAACTTCCAAAGGCCTCTGGACACTCTCATAGGCCTTCCAGCTAGCATCTAGGGACCAATTTGTTGACTTCGATGCCAGTGTCCCTGAGATTTGAGCCACTTTTTTAGGCTTGGAGCCTAGGTCACTACCCAAAATCGAATGACATCTTAAGAGTAGTAAAATAAAAAGGAAACAATGATTCAAAAGTAATTAGTTAAGCAAGACCTTAACCATACCCCTACTAGCCATGATAGGAATTTTGTCAAATATATCGTAAACATGTAATCTATAGGTGTAAACAAAATAATTAAGCATAGGGATCTCATACTTATCTGAGAATCGCTAAGAACCCTTGTTCCCTCATTTCATTTGTTGCATTATCATCTATTTGGTCATAGACACATCATCCATTCATTTACAAGTAAAAACATGATGAGATTCATACATAGATGCTGTCATGAAACATATACATAACTAGCATAGTAACAACATAAAATACCATAAATATATAGAACCATATGATCCACATATAAACTAGTAGATTTACACATGGAAAACCAAGGGAATTAATTTCTTATTAATGAATATAGAAACCAATCGGACATGGGACTACCAAATTCCACTTGACCATAGATTGGCTGAGCCAAGTTTCTCTTCAGCGAGTGACACCTATCCCATATTGCAAGCATGAATCTGGGACTCATAACCAACCGAAAAGAACCAAACAAGCATGGATGCTACCAGAGTTCTCTTCCTACACCATGAGGAATTTAAGTGCCTCATAGTCTCTTAGGATTTACCATAATCCATAGTCCGATCTAGGGATCAGTAGGCCCTACACTGAGACCGACTCTCTAGGCTTTACCATGAAACCTATCTTGGTACTACTAGACCCAACATAGAGAAAACCACCTCTTTGATTTATCGTATATCCTGCCATTCACAAGTAATGATTCCTAGGTCCACCGAGGCACACAATATTGGATTCAACGCAACCCACAGTCTACCTTAGGGTTTACTAGGCTATTGGCTTTACTGTGATCCATAGTTTAGTTCAGGGACCACTAGGCCATGTGTTTTTCATTTTGGAGATCCACCCCACTTAGCTTCAAATCCATCTGTAGGTCCATCTCAACCAAACTATGAGAACCCATATCATCAAGGCTATCAAGAAATTGCAAGGCTAGGTTGAGAACACTATCACACCTCACAAAACCCATGCCATGACATAAGACAACCACATGCAATAAAATGCATGAAAAAACTAGCAAGGAAAATACACATGCAAATTGATACCTGCAAAGAATCGTGTTGTAGCTGCTTGATCCTACCTTTCCTTGCTCAATATTTACTTCCTCTTGCCTTCTTTTCCTTTCTTGATCCAATGCCACAATGCTCCAAGAAAACTCTAATTGTTGAAGAGTGAGAGAGAGAGAATAATGAGAGAGTTCCAAAATTGAACTGACAAAAGGTTACCAACTAATCCTCAGAAGCCTTTTTATTAATGAGGCCTCTATTTTCTTCATTTTCCATTATTTTTCTTCAATTTCCTCATCACATGGAACATGTGACCTTTCCCCTTGCTTTTGTCCTAATGTCCATTCTTTTCCTAAATAAATGTGCCAAAAATGTCATTTTTCCTTTCCAAAGCCTTAGCCATTTCCTTTTCCAATTTCCTTTAGCCAAACCGAAATGAACACCTGCTAGGATGTCTTTCCCACCATTTAATTCAGAATACATGTCCCATCACCATGGTCTTATATTGTTTTACATGGGATTTTCACTAGGGCTGTTACATTAGGTGTTACTAAACTCATCACCCTGCCGAAACCCAATTGTAACCATTTAGAAGAAACATGAGACTCAGTGATTATACATTGATTATAGAGCCCTAAACAAAATCATTGTCAGGAAACAATACCCAATTCCTCGTTTTGGCAACGTTCTTGATGAAATCAAGGAGTACTTTAGTAAGATCGATATGAAGTTTTGATAACACAAGGTCTCAATAGAACAAACTGATGTATGGAAGGCTACTTTTAAGTCCAAATAAGGTCATTTTTAATGGCTAGTCATTCCCTTTGGTTTGAAAAATTCCCCTGCAACTTTCATGAGGCAAAAGAATGATATTTTTTGGCCTTTCACCAATTCATTTTTGGTGGTATATCTAGATGACATCGTCATCTTCAGTAAGAGTTGGGAAAAACATTTGCAACATATTCAATAGGTCCTTCACACTTTGCAGCATCACAAGGTATATGAAAACTTGGAAAGATGTTCCTTTTGCATGAAAAAGGTCCAATATCTAGGATACATGGGTGATGAACATGGTTTACATGTGGATCCATCCAAGATTCAAGCCATTCATGACTAGCTAGCCCTGACCAGACTAACTAAGATTTAGATTTTCTTAGGCCTTACCAACTTCTATTGCAATTTTGTGTTGGGATTATCCCATATTGAATTGGCCCTTTAGTAAAGTATAGTGGCAAAGAAAACTTTTTGTGGGGCAAGTCACAACAGAAATCATTTTATGATATAAAATACCTCTTGTGCTCATCCCTAGTGCTCTCATTACTTGATATGCAACAACCTTTTGAGATTGAAATAAATGCTTCAGACTATTATGCATGAAATTCTCAATCAGGATGGTCATTAGGTTCGCTACCATAGTGAGACACTATCATATGTCATTTATAAGTACCTTTCCTATGATAAAGAAATGTATTCAATTATACCATCCTACCCCCAATGGAAGTATTACATTCTTGTGAAGGAGACAATCATCCTCACTGATCATAGGTATTTGAAGTTCATGCAAATATGTGGAAAATTGCAAAACAACCACCATCAAAAGTGGTATACATATTTGTAGTGGTTTCATCTGAATATTAAATATATGATGGGATGCACCAATAATGTCATTGACTACCTCATTTTACCTCCAATTTCATCACTACCCATGATGTTGCACAATAGTATTTCTATTGACCAAATCTTTGATAGGATGTTAGTAGGTATATCAAGTCATATGCTTCCTATGCCATTGCTAGACCTTCTATTAAGAAGCAAGCTCTATTCACCCCTCTTCCTATTCCTTCCAGGTCTTTGGAATCAATCTCGATGGACTACATGTATGGTATTTATTCAAACAAGAAGGGCAATGACTGTGTCTTCATGGTTGTTGATTAATTTTCTAAGATGACCACTTTTGAAAAATTGCAAGAATAAATTCATAGCTTATACCACTACCAATCTCATTTTCGAATAGGAGTGGATACATTTTTGTATACCATAGACCATCATATCATGTCAAAATAGTAGGATGCCAAGCACATTCTAGTCAAGCCTCATGTCACTATTAGACACCAAGCTCACCAAATTTGTCTCCTTCAACCCCCAATTTGATTACCAAATAGAGGTCATCAAAAGGATGATTGTGCATATCTTGCACATATATAACTCTAAGCATCGACACAGATGGGATAAAATTCTCTGTTATTTTCATTGTAGTTATAAAAACAATTTCATTACTTGATTGACCATAACCCTTTTTAGGTGAGCCTGGGATTTCAACCATTGGGTCCTATTGATGTAGTATTATTAGTGGCATCAACCCAATGGGGTAACTGGGGGATGTTACAGAAAGGGTGGAGGGAGGGAAGAAGATATATGGATAGAGAAAGGAAGATAGATGGAAAGAGAGAGAGAGAGAGATATTTAGATAAAGAGAGAGAGGAAAAGGAGGAGAGGTAGGAGAAAGAGAGTAGGATGGGGGAAGGAAGAGAGAGGTGGAATTAGGGAAGGGCAAAGAGAGAGAAAAGGATAGTGAGACATAGAAAACAAGGGATAGGGTAGAGGGAGGAGGGAGATATTCGTATAGGGAAAGGGAGATAGAGATGAAAAGAGAGGGGTTAGAGAGAGAATGTGTTAGAGAGGGAAAGAGATGGGGGAGGGCATGGTGGAGTGGTATCTAGGTAAATCCTCTCTTTAGACAGAGATGATCCCTCTAGCCCAATGAGTGGGTTTAGCAACCAACATGACAATCTATGAGACACTTTCCTAAATTACAATCGAAATGAGAGAAGAGGGAGGAGACCTACCTCGTTTTGATGTTATAATACACTCCTTAGTTGAAGATCTTGATATTCTTGCTACTTAGGCTTAACCCTACTTCTCACAAAATTTGAATACTTACACAATAGGCCAAAGACACAACAACGCATACAAGTACAACAAGCATAATCAAATTTAATCCACTTAACAAATCAAGGAGCATTGAGATAAATGATGCATTGACACAAGCATTTATGGAAAGTGAACCAATAGTTTTATATATTAATGAATAAAATAGGAAGCATACAACCAAAGCCTTGATGTTAATAAGCCCTCCTTGAGTGAATGTCCAAGTCTAAGCTCAAGCTCTCCAAACAATCCTTCTCTAGCCAAAGTGAATAACATCTAGGCACTATCTCAGCATAAGGGTGCAAATAATCAGAGACCAACCATTTGGGAATGTGAAAGGATGAATATATAAGAAGGAAGAGGGATTTAGAATCTCTCCAAAGATAGGGGAAGGCATCATCTCAAGGAGGAAGCTCATAGGGATAATATCAAAGGGAAATATTGGGATAATTTGACCATATCCACAACGAAAAACCTCCAACTCATCATTCTGGAAGCCTCTAGATCACGAATCTTCTTGTGTTCTTTGGGAAAACTTTCATTTTAGGGATTGTTATGAATATAATTCATAACAAGTAAATAAATAAAATAAATGTAAATATTAAATGATCAAAAATTGATTATGTTAAATAGTCATTAAGTTAAGTGAAAAGGCATGCCTAATCATGAAAGGCCACCTACTTAGGTATAAAAGCAGGGCCTCATTGTAACATTCATATCACTTGTACAACTTTTATATATAATAAATTATTATTACGAAATACATATTGTGTATTTTTACATTCAAGCCTCCAAGCTATAAGTTTTTGTGATTCAATAACAATTTTTATGCTTCAGTAGTATGAGATCCATGACGCACAATATAATGATGCGGGGTGGATGCAGGTCTTTGAACGTAGTTCGCTGCACAATGTGCCATTACATTCACATCTTGAATGCATTGAGTAGTTTAGTAAAATTCAAGAAGAATTTCAGCTTTTAGAAAAATCATTTGTAGAAGTTAAAGCATGTCAAAAGGAAATCAATAATAAGGAAGATGATAGTGGTGGTGAAAAGAAACAAGGTGAAGCATTAGATGATTATAATGTTGAAAATGAAGATGTTGGAGGAATTGATCAAGATGATGATCCAAATGAAGATGATGATGATGATGAGGTTGTTGTTATTATATATAATGAAATAACAAAACCTCTATCAACAAAGGTAGTGTTGTGGCCACCAACAACCCCCCTCCTTATGAAGTGTTATTACTAATACTAAATAAGTGGGGACCCTTAGTAAAAAATTAAAAAAAATCAATTAGTGTTATATTTCTTTTTAGATGAAACTTACAACATCATGGACTTAGGGAAATACCTTTTGGGAATCTAAAAAAAGCCTAAGTTCCATAATGAAGAAAGTAAATTCACTCCTTAAGAGAGATCGCATCGCGCAAACAATGATACGGTACCTTCTAAATAAGCCAAAATGATAAAAAACGCGAGATTACGACGCGAAAATCCATCGCATCGCATGCATTAAGAAGCACTCACATTAAAAAACCTTAAAAACACCGATATGCGATATCGCATATCGCACATCGCAAAAATCACATGAATTACACATAATGATTATAACGATTAAGCGATCCGTGATCTTGCAATTCTACGATCCGCGATCTTGAGATCTGTGATCTTGTGATCCTGCGATCCGTGATTTTGCAATCTTGCGATACTGCGATCTTGCAATCTTGCAATCAAGCAACTTTGCGATAGAACATCACGATGCAATTGCGGTAATGCGATACAACGATCTGCGATATCTTAAAGCAAAATCGCAAAACCTCTCCATCGCAGTTGGTTCTGGCTTATTATTCGAGAAATTTTTTTTAGGCCAAGAACTGGTCATGCGCTTTAATGTGAATTAATGAGTAATTGCCAGTTGTTAATGAAGTATGGTGTTGTGTTTTTCGAAGTACTAGTTCACGTAAGATGGCGTGTTTTGCATATCTTCGACATTTAAAGTTTTCTTATCGTTATTTTTATCATTACTTCCACCTCAATTGTAAACTATAGGAACAAAAGATGAAGCATTATAGAGGGCAGTCTGCAGGAAACTATGAGGAGGAAAGATAATACTCCAATGTCCATTTCGGAAGGCACACCTAATCCACCTAAGGGAGAGAAAGAGCCGCAGAACTCTTCTGAGGCATCCATCACAGATTTCTCATATCCAGCCACAGTTGAATGGGTACTGAACGATGCTAATTCCAGGAAATGCTCAGGGTCAAGAGCTCACGGAATCACTATTTTTACAAATTTTCAGCTTTATACCCGATAAGAGAAAAAGGCGCAAGAGGCAAAAAAAGCATCAGGGAAGCCCGGATCAAGAAACAAAGGCAGTTTCCGATGCACGATTAGCGCTTAGCGCTAATCGTGCATTGCTAAGAAAACTTGCTCGAAAAGGAAGGCTTCTAATTACTCAGTCACCTGCAAGCCTCGAAAATTGCAAGGAAACAGCGATAGAAACAAACTGGAAATAGAAAGCTAAAGCAAAAGCAATCCGAGGGTTAACCAAGTTAAAATGGGATTATTACCAGGCATACATGGTAAAGCCACATAGTCATTGGATGACTCTCAAGTATATCATCAATTTTGCTGAGAAGATAGTGTCAGCTCTTGCCGATTCTGTTTGCTTAACTCAACCAAAGACGGAAGATAGTCAGCTGACTCTACTCAGACAAATACTTAATGCTTGCGACATTAAGGAGAAAATTTAGAAATCGTTAGATATTAGATTTAATTTTAGAAATAGTTTTACTTAGAAAAGGGACGGTCATTTAAACCGAATCCTGAATTTCTGTAAATAAGTTATTTAGTTAGTAGTATTTAAACCCTTCTCATGCATTTAGAGAAGGGTCTAGAAATTTATCAAAAACTTGTCCTCAGAACATGCACTTTTGCACCCTCAGAGGAGGTTTTGGTGAATGAATGCAACAGGGTTTATTTGATATTTGCATTTGATATCTACTACTGATGTTGTACTTTTGTACTCTTAGTGGATGTTAAATCAAGGAGAGATAAATCAATTGTCGCTTGAAGCTCATGAGTAGGACTAGTTATAAATGGTACTTTTATCTCTTAACCATTTCTTCTTATGCGTTAAAGTGATATTCAGTTTTCAGTTGTTTATATATTACAACATGAATGTCTGAGTTATCATTTGGCACTTTTGTACGGTGATAACTATTTGTTTATGTTTAGTGTATGAATAGCTCATTTATGCGATAAGTTTTCACAACTGTTTCGTCTAACTTCTTATACGAAGTAGTTCATCTTTATTGAATTCCTTTCTTATAATAGCTGAATGATCTTTATTACCAGTTATTGTTTGAAATATTTTTAGATCGCATAGAAGAAAGATCACACCCCGGGTTAGCATAAATTTTGATGTTTTTCTGTTTATTAGAATACAATAGCATAGCATTAGATTAGAATTATAATAGAAGTATTCCATTTAGAACAGAAATACCCATCTTTCTCACACACACACACTGAATTGGGAAACTGGTCCCATATCCCCAGTCGGACCCGCTATACCAAACGGATAAGGAGCTGCCAACCAAGGTCTGGACCGGGCAGGTATCCCCCTTGTTGTTGACCCAATTTTCGTGGCCTTCAACATATTTGGCGCTAGAAGGAGGGCCTGAACTATGAATGGCAAGTAAATCCAAATAAAAATACCATTCTGAGAGTAAATCGCCCTCACCATCTCCCCCGACTTCTCCATTACACTTAAATCCAGAGTTAGAAGTCGCTAGAGCATCATCCGCTGCTACAAATCCTGACATTTCAGAATAATCTGTTATTGAACCTCCTGAAGTCGAATCTCTGATTCACAAACTTCAGCGATTTTCCATTTCCCCTCAAAGATCTGATAAATCTTAGGGCAGCGTGACTTCGCAGTATAACCCTGCTCATCCCCTGACCAGATTAAAGAGTGAAAAGTTCGGTGTTCGGCCAGCCAAATTACCTCTTCCCAAAATGAAAAGAGCAAGGAAGTCACCTAAAGGGTCTGACAACGAGACTCTTTCATCAACATCATCCATCTCAAACTCTCCACCACGAAGTCAACCATCTACTCCTCCACCCCAGACCATTGCCAATCCACCCAGTGGAATCCCTACAACTCCTTCTCAATCATCTGTGATCATAATCACCTCATCTTCCCAACCACAGGGATCATCTTTTGCAAATCCCTCTGTTAGCAGTTCAGCAATGGCCCAGTCTCCATGGAACAATCCTGGGGCAGTCTTAATGCCTACACCCTTAAGTCAAATACCAGCCCATCCTAAGAAATGGCTACCTAAGTTCAATCCCTAGGCAGGCATGCTAGCAGAAGAGCACATAAACAACTTTATGCTATCCGTCAACCTCAACGGGGTTACTAATGAAGATGTTGTTGTTCTACTATTTCCTTATACCCTACAAGGAACAGCCGGATCGTGATATTTCTCATTACCCTCTGGATCTATTACCAATTGGGACACCTTCCAAGACCAATTTCTAACCAAGTTTGGTGATGACAGGTCTACGACAACGTTAATCAATGACCTATCCAACCCTAGAGCTGAATCTAGAGAACCAATCAAAGATTTCAATCTATGTTTCAATAAAATTCTAAACAAAATTCCTACTGCTTCCTAGCCCAGCGAGGAAGTGCGATGTGAATGGTATATCACTGCATTACCATCGAACATAGCAATCTTTGTGGACAGGGCTAATAAAACAACCCTAGTTGAAAACATGAAAGAAGCCATAGCAGTAGAGAAACGTATAATAGCTTTAGAGAAGAAATCCGCGATAGAAGAACGTAAGTCTAAGAAGGTCACCTTCAAAGAAGAGTCGAAAAAGAAACAAGCAAAAGATCCATTCGATTTGGAGGGATTGCAAAAAGTTCTGAAGACCATGTCCAATGAAATGGTCGACATAAAAAAGCAAGTAGCATAAACTTCTTCAAAAAGGCCCTACAGAGCTTTTAAAATAGGCCCTTCAACAGATTCAAGGCCACCCAATGCTATAACAAGTGCTGAATCCGAGGAAGAGGAAGAGGAAATTGCCACTGAATGGAAAACCGATGATGAAGAAGTTGTAGAATTACAAGGAATGTGGGATTTCATCCTCCCACAAGAGGAAGATCAAGAAGTATTCCCAGTTAACACACGAAGTAGAAATCAGCTTGATACTCCCCCAACTACCCCAAAACCAAAGAGCGCAAGCTCTGCAACAAAGGATAAAGTTGCAACAAAGAAAATGACATCTAAAGCGACTCAAACTAGCCCAGTCCAAACAGATTCACCTACTCCATCTAAAACGCTGATCGTTTCGGATGAAATGGAGTACAATATCATAGAAGACATGAAAAAGACTAGGGCCAACATCACTCTATATGAATTGAGCAAGCTAAAGCATCAACAAAAGATAATGATGAAAGAATTACATGCTGTGCTAGTTGCACCTTTGCCTACCGCTGTAATTTCTCAAGCTTCTTAGAACATGGGAAGACCTCCAACTAATACAACTAACAAGATTGATCCAAATGACATCGCTTTAATTGGAGGTAGATCGAGATCTCATAATCCCCCTTTTCTCCTTACTTATGAAATTTTTAACAAAAATGTACGTAATTGTTTAATGGATTCAGGTGCTTCATCGAATATTTTACCGAAGTCCATATGCACCAAATTAAACGTTCAACCGCAAAAATCTGTTGTTCGCATAGTTCAGCTAGATCAATCTCAAGTCGAAGTCATCGGTGAGCTAAATCAAGTAACCATAAGGCTATCATCCAACCCGAAGGTATGTCAAGTTATTGACATCTTAGTCGCTGATATCCCTGAATTTTATGGCTTAATTCTTAGCAGGGATTGGTCAGAAAATCTGCATGGATACTTCGCAACTGACTAGTCGCACATGTGGCTACCTTACAATGGTAAGCCAAATAAAATAAAATTTGAACGAGAACTACATCAGAAGTACATAGTAACGGAATTAGAGGGGTAAAATGAACCAGTAGCATATAACAGTAGCATAATTGGTAATTACTCAGTGGATTCTTTTCTCGGCAATTTTAATGCTCATACGTCCCCTTATTTAGAACATTTCGTTTTGTCCCAAGTCGAAATTTTTTCTCAAATGGATAGTTCAAAATGTATTAATTTTTTAGATAAACCTATAAATAAATCTTTGTTTTGGAAATTATTTTTTGATGGTTCTAAATCTAACGAAGGAGCAGGAGCAGGATGTGTGCTAATTAGTCTAGAAGGAGACAAAATCATGTTAACATGCAGGCTCGAATTTGATTGTACCAACAATACAGCAGAATATGAGGCTTTAGTTAAAGGGCTATACAAAGCAATTGGGCTAGACATAAAGTACCTCCAAGTCTTCAGAGATTCTGAAATTGTAGTCAGACAGGTACGAAACACTATACATTGCTTGTCAGGTCATTGAAAACACTATCAATCTTTAGTTCAAGATCTGACAGAGCATTTTACAGCATTCAATATTTCATCAATTCCCAGACTCCAGAATGCAAGCGCTGACCTTTTAGCTAACGTAGCTTCTAAGCTCATTCCTTCAAAAGATTTTAGTCCAGATAGATTCTCAATAGAATTAATCTTTAGACCTTCTATTCCTGACAACATCACAAATTGGAGAATATTCAACGATGATCCTGATATTTTAAATTTCCTTACTTCTAAAGGATCCTACTCCAACCACATAATCGACGAAGATCAACATGATCGACAATGACAACAAGATAGCACTCACAATGCTATACCTAAATCAGTGGTCAAGTGAGAAGACCTGTACGATTTGAAAGATCAGTTTAAAAGGTCTACCAATTCGAAGCTCCAAAGTTCGACCTTGAATTACGAATTGGTAAACCTAGGAACCAATGCCAAACCCCAAAACATAGATCTAGGCCTTGGCCTAGCCCTCGAAGAAAAGCTAGTGTATATTTGTCTTTTGAGACAATACAAAAACGTTTTTGCTTGGAACTATGATGAACTCAAAACATACAACACTTCTATCATCCAACATACTATTTCGATGATCGATAACGAAAAACCTGTCCAACAAAAATTGAGAAAGATTCATCCCAACTTAGAAAATCAGATAAAAACCAAACTCAATAAGATGTTGAAAGCCAAGATAATCTTTCCCATCAGACATTCTAAATGGGTCTCCAATATGGTACCTGTTAGAAAGAAAAATAGAGATATTAGGATTTGTATTGACTTTTGCAATCTTAACAAAGCCTGTCAAAAAGACAATTTTCCTTTACCACCTATGGAACAGATATTGCAGGCAGTGGCAGGCTCAGAATTAATGTCTTTCTTGGATGGATTTTCAGGATACAATCAAGTTCTGGTACATCCTGATCATCAATTGAAGACCACATTCAGAACTAAATGGGGCACATATGCATATCGAAAGATGCCATTTGGTTTGATTAATGCTGGTGCCACATTCCAGAGAGCCATGGACATTGCATTTAAAGGTTTAGTCAATA
>APFE031248551.1:0-16493 GCA_000404065.3 Pinus taeda
GGATTATGAACGTTTTCCCAAGGAATGTGTGGATTGAATTTTGATATGAAACGGGTTTATCGGTTAAAATTCTCAGGAAGGGCAGAATGTGCAAAGAAAACTTAGGAGAGTGGCTTACATAGAGGAAAGGGACTCTTGGAATTTAAATTTGACCAATGTACTTAGTTAATGGGCAACTTAGAGACTCTGCCGGCAGAAACGAGCTAAAAAAAAAGCTTTTTACTAATGAATTTGTAGAGGAAGGCAAGCTTGTTGCGTTGTTCTTGATCAGAGGGTTAACAAGTGAATGAACAGGTGAAATTTCAGGTGCTGGAGTGCTTTCTGGTTTGAATTTGTAGGTGTTCAAACAACTTTAATTGAGAAACTGCGGAAAAACAGGGTTTGCAGGAAAACATATGGGTAAATAACTATTTTAATGGTGCAGAAGGCAATTGACAGGCACAATGTTGAACTAAGGGACCAAATCTGCGGGAGGAACTCGCTGGGTTGACAAAATTTGGAGTTCTGGCGGCAATTGGTCGTAAACTGCATGTAGAGCACTTCACCAATGAACCAATAGAATTAAAACAAAACGATCATTTTTGTGCTTTTTAACAAAATTTGGACATTTCGGCGCTTTTTGGCACATTTATATGATGACGTCAGCATGACATATTTTGGCACGTAGCAGGTACGGAGAGTGACGTGGCAGCTGATGCGTATGGTGACATGGAATGTGACACATTGGTGGGGTGGTGATGTTAGCAGGTGACATGGTAGTGGTATGGAGCAGTGGCGGGCCGACGTGTACGCAACGTTATATGGTGACGGGGACCTGATGTCATTGGGAAGGAGGTGGGCGGTTTCGGTTTTCCCTGCACCGCTTTTGGCCTGGGGTGGTATTACAGAGGGGGGCTTCGATCACGCCGGGTGATTGACACATGGCGAGGGTACGACAGCAATACCACCCATCCCCCGGACGCTAATCTTCGGTGGATCGGGGCATGCGATATTGCCGCCCACCGTCGGATTAAGGGCTTTGGATCGGATGGCGGACGGAAAGTTTAAAGTTGCGGCATTTTGGAATGACGGGGGCTCGCACATATTTAAATGTCTTATAATATATCCGGGGTATAAACTTTAGTTACATGGGTTTTATGTGTTCGGTGCCGATGGTTATGGTTATTCGTTTAACCAAATATTAAACGAAACCCAAATAAAACTATATGTGCGGGGTTATAGTATGGTTTAGGTGAGAGGGGGTCAACACGGTTATTTATTTAACCTGGCTCCAAATAAACTCCGAAGGTTTATACGTGGAAGGGTTAATACCAAGCTCCCAAATGGGCCTAATATTCCCCTAACTTTGGTTATATGGCTATAGTACCAAGGGGTGGGGATATTTACATTTTTTGGGGTTTTTATATAGTTTTTGTAAAAATAGGGGTGGGAAAATGTTTTAGGGAGCTAAATAATATAGTTAGAGGTTAATATGACTCTATGGAATGAGATTGCATGAGAAAAATGCTAAGTTTATGGAGTGAAAACTTAGGCATAGGGAAGTGAAAGGAGTATGGAATAATGATCTTTACACAAGAAATGTGGCTTCTTACAACCAAGTAAAATGAGAGTTTAACTTATCAGTTCTCATAGAATGAAGTGAAGTAGGACTATTGGGCAGAACCCAATGTCCTTGAGGGGATGTTAGTCAAAGATTTCTGGGGGAAATGGAAGGGGAATTAGTCATGCTTTCATTGTTATGCAACCAAACAACTACCATGGTACCAATGTCATTGATGGGATGAGTCTTTCTTGACAAGACAAAAAGTGATCACAACCTTGCTTCTGCAACCTCAAACTGCCTACCCAGCCTAATACACCTAACATATTTTCTTCCTTTTTATTGGGTGCATTTGGATTAGCAAACCCTGATCTTCCTCTTTTCCTTTGATTTCCCTCCTATCTAAATGTACCCTTATTTCTTCCAAGGGCCCAGGTTAAGCAGTTGGGCTCCTTATTTTCTCTACCTATCTACTCATCTACCTAGCTTAAACTATTTGGACAAATATTCATTCTCTATTATACAACAACAAATCCAAATATGGAGTGGTCCAGATTGAAATGTTGTGCCATCCATCAAGTGTGATAAACAACAATATTTGCATATTGTGAACTTGCAAATAAGATAGCAGTGGCATTTTGACTGGCCACTTTCCTGGTCTTTTGGTTTGGGGTTCATTTTCTTTTTCTTTTGTTGACCAATTCATTGTTCTTGCCCTTTGATTTTTCTTTTAGGGCATACCCTCTTTACATTATTTAATTTTCTTCTTTTTTTTACAAAATATGGAACCTTTGCAGCATGCAAGGATGAACATATTTGGCACTTCCATAGTCAATCATGAAAAATGAAACCTATTGGTATAGGAACCTAACAGAATCCTCCATTTCTTTTAAACTGAACATATTATTTTAATAACTTTTGACTATTTTTAATAAAATCAAAATGAATCCTCTACTTTTTCTCAAAAAGAAAATGATATTTTTTGAACAACTATTTTTTACTCCATTTATTTTAAACTAGAATGATCGGTCGTAATAATTCATATTTCAAATCACAAAATACTAAATCAATTATAGGTTCTTCATAATTTCTAATCCAACCCTCCTATGTTTTGAAATCTTCCTTCCTATAAAAGAACAACTGAATAAATATGGATTTTATTGGAAATATGGGTGGAAAAAGTCCCTATCCAAAAAAATGAAATTAGTACAATCGTCAAACAAGATTGAAACAAGCTCTATATACTGGGAATGAGATATGGATCCCCCTTCTTGCATTGCTAGTTTCACTTCCTTGCTGAGCTCCTCTTCCCTTTTCATCCCATCTTCTTCTCTTCGCATAATTTGTTTCATTGCAGTTATCAAGTCATATCTATTGGGGACTGTGGTGTCACCTTCATAAAACCTAATTCCCACCTCGAGATAATCAACTAATAACACATCAATATAGTATTGATTCGTATAGATGGGCCACATTATCAGTAGAAATCCCATTGTGATCCTCTCTAGGGTATAATTCCACGCGGAATGGTTAAGAAAACCTCCAAAATATGGGTGTGAGAGGACCAAGAGATGGGGTTCCCAACCTCTGATTATCAAGCCTCTTCCCTTTGTTCTCTCTTGAAAAACTTGAGGAAACATGCCATATTCATTAATAGGGATACTACTAGGTGGATCACTAATTACCCAAATGAAGGACTCTTCACTTTCCTCCAACCCTCCTCCCATCTCCTCTATTTTTTTATTTGAGACAAAGGCCTGGCTACAAAACAAAATATAGATAAAAAACTTTTCCTTCTAATAATCTAGCCATTGCAGACTTACCAATTCTTTGATTAAATTGAATTTCCCTCTCTCAATCATGTTTGTTCCCCACTCTAACTTGAAAACATCAGGAGGAAACAGAACACCTACAAACCAAATAGGCCTATCAGAAACAACTATAGGAAGATGATCTATATAAATGACTTCTAGATGATAGAAAGTATTGATAAGGGTACCCCAACTTTCCACATTCAAATACATGCTATATGTCATGAATTCAATAACGCTATCTAAATTACTGTAGCTATAGAGAAGGGGGGAGATTTGATACTAGGGAAAACTAATAGTGTGAGGCAGATCAAGAATATGGACTTCATTAACTTCTAATACCTATTCATGCAAAATGTATTTCTAGAGACCATGAATGACAGAAGTAGAGAAAACATTGATGGGATAGAATAGTATCATGGGTATTCCAAGCATGGAATTTGTGTTATGAGTCCATCCAAGGAAGAAATCATTGATAATGAAAACAGGAGGTCAAAACCCATCTGAGCTCTTCTTCTTATGGTCAAACCAAAATTCTATTGGATGAGCGAGCTCCTTGATTGAATACATGAAGAGTGGGAAGAGATGAAGGGAAGGAAGTTCCTTTGTATTTTCATAACCTGGGGTAATTCCTTCGGTAGGAGGGAAGATCATGATAAGAGGTTGAATGCGAAGGCCCTCTGTGGAAGATGTGTGCAAGAGAGAATTAAGGAGGGATTAATTTTACAGAGTTGTGAGGACTGCTAGAAAGATACCATGAGATCCGAGAGACGGGAAAGATAATGAATTAGGCCCACAATATCTTAAGCCCTAAATTTTTATTAAACATTGATCCGTGAAAAAAATCTTGAAACAAAAGTTTTACTGGCTATGAATACTCACAAAGAAACATGATACATGAATGATATTGTTTTCGCATTAGTGAATAATTAAGTTAAATTCTCTACCATTTTTTCACTATTATATGATGAACTCCATACTCAAATCTGAATGGTTGTAACAAGCTCAATTTTTTCAAAGCCCTATATTATAGACAATCTAAAATTAGTAAGTTGTAAAGTAAAAATCATTGGCTCAAAACTAAACCACAAATCTTAGTAGATTGACCTGCAACGATGATTTCCAACTCTTCAAAGCAAGATCATGAGGAAATTAGACTGAAGCTGACTGAAATTTGTTGCGTGATGGGGGCCACATGCAGCGAACATCAAAGATGATTGAAATTGAAATGAGGGATAACGCACATCACATGGAACTGAGAAATAAGGAGCGATAACAGAAATAAAATTGTTAATGTTATTTGACCTAACATGGCAGGGAGTTTGTTTAGCAGCATCATGGAAGCAAATAGTTGTTGGTCATGCTACAAAAAAAATTAGAGGTGCATTATCCATTTTGCAGATGCCACCATCTAGATGTGAAGTTGAGAGAAGGGTAAGCCTGACAAATTATGTATCGAGTATCAAACAAAGAGAAAAAGTGTAGATGCAGAAGGAAATGAATTGATTCAAATAAAGGAAACCTAATAAATTGAAAGTTGAAATTATTAGTTACACAAAGCTCTTTAAATTTTCTATCATAGCTTTCCCATCAAAGATCATATTAGAATATGATTTTATACTCTCTATCTTACCAATATCATGACCAATATTCACATGTAACTTACCAATATTGATTGCTTAATTTTTAAGTTATCAATATAAAAAAAAATCAGCATGTTCCAAAAACGTATGCAACATTGAACAAATTTAAAATAGTAAACATTGATAGTCAAGATAGTGTAAATTTAGAAAGGAATAGTTATGAATTATTAATTTAATTGGAATAGAAGTTGTAATCTAACAATACCAAACATGAAGGATCTCCCAAGGGACTTGTGTATTAAATGAGATATCCCTTTCCAATATCTTCAAAAATAGTCTTTAACTATTTTCTAAGAACTTCTGAAATATGTCACTTGAATGGGTACCATTCTCTCTGGAGAGGATTCTCCGTCCTAGGAGGCAATCCTCTAGTCTCAGATGGTACCACATACCACTCCTTTGAGATGAGAAAAACACTCCATGGACTAGCTCTTCTTCTAGCACTTCAAGGAAGTCATATATTACAAGTTTTTCTTTGCATCCTCAGATGGTAGAAATAACCCACAAGAGGGCAATGTTTTCTCCTCTTCAGGTGACATGCCAAGGGGTTATTGATACCTCACAAGATATTTTCGTAGAGATATAGATATACAAGTTCAGATTAAGTGCTTAGCCCAGTTGGATTGATCTTCATATTATATTTGTGTAAAGTGCAAGTGATTTTAGTTTTCTTACTGATCTAAATGAAAAAGGGATTCTTCTAGAAATCCTCATTTATGCAAGCCCCAAAATAATAAGATTATTATAGTTGCAAAGTTCAAGAGGAAGTTCACCTTCAATGCTTGGATTCCCACCTCCACCAAGAACTTTGAAGTTCTATATCCTCCTACGCTATGGAAGTATCTTAATTCTAACCACTTAGTTGGTTATCAAATATAATAAATAATTAAATCAACCAAAGTGGAGAAATTGCCAAGCTTTGGATGGAGGGTTTCTTCAAGTTCATTGTGCTTGAAAATAAGGGTCTGGAGATTCTTGAGGTTACCAATTTAAGAGGGTATACTTCCTATTAGTCTATTTCTACATATATCTAATAACATTAAGTTGTTGTAATCTCCATTCTCTCTTGGAAGGGTACCAATCAGATTGGTCACACGCATTACAAGTGATCAAAGATATTTAAGAGTTGCAAACTGTGGAGGAAATTTATCGAAGAGTTTTGTGGAATCTAGAAATATACTTGTAACCAAGTATTTGAAACAACATGATATGCCACTCCATTTACAGATATTTGGTCTCCAGGATTTAGAATTCCATGTAGTTAGTGTTCATCTTTTGGCGCCATTCAATGTATTCATTCATGGAAAGAGTATTTGGCCTTCTAGATTTAGCCCCATTGATGTCCATTTGGAGAGCAGGATCACATAGCTAGCCCAACAAACCTCCATTATGAATCTTAAAATTACTACATTTGTGGAAAATAATAGACAATATTGTAGCTCCCATCCTAACTTTGTCTAGGCCCTAAGGTAGAATATCTACAGAAGCAATGAAGAAAGTGATAACACAATATTTAATGCCTAGTGTACCAAATATATACAAGACTAGTGATGAATACAATATATCTATTGCCCAGTGTATACATGCTTGAAATTCAATGACTAATGAAGAATTCATCTTTGAATTCGTTTTTTACCTTGTCTCATTAATGTAAGGCCTACATTTATGGCCCACACAAACGTAAGTGTATTACCTACCAAGCTCATTCCCCTACTCTACATATTATTCCAAGTTGCAAGATTTCTTATATTGAATAATTTTACAAAGATAGTAATGGCATGTATGCAAACCCATCATAAACAATCATACTACTACATTATGCTTTGTTAAATTTCTAGGATCCCATGGCACTCTTGTTTTTTAGTCTTGTGCAACAAACATAAAGCTTGTATTTTGAGCAAAATAATCCCATGTTTTAGTTTATCATTTAGGTGGTTTAGTTATCATTATTTTAATCTCAAGAGGTGAGTGAACGACCCAAGTAATAACATTTGAAACCTCCAAGTCAATGTCTACATGGATTGGCTTGTACATTGATGTTGTCACTAGTAACAATTGTCTTTTTGTGTTGTCATCATTAGCATAGTGCTTAACAACAATGCTTCATATTAGCACATATAAATACTCTAATAGCTTCCTAACATGGACCTCATTCCATAGATCCATACACTATTATTGTAGTATGTAAACAATAGAGAAGTTGTAGAGTATGCCAGTGTAGCTCTAGCTAGGTATTTTGGATAGAATTGGCAAATACTTTTTATATAATGTTCATCTAAAATTATAATAGTGATTAATACATCATGCAACGAATGTTGATAAATCAATAAAATCTTAAATATCAATCTATTAATGAAGTTTTCTACTAGTTTACTTGGAATTTTATAATGCAGGATCCTCTATTTCTTAAGTATTCGAGAATTATTCTCATATCTACATTTGCATATGTTTTCTGGGATATAATAGTAATAACTTAGTAAAATTGAAAGCCTTGCAAGATGTTCTATTGGTTTCCTAGACTCAAGGCCAGACCAAACTTATGAGGTTGTAGATTCTCAACTTGCTATACACATAATCAAATGAATCCTAAAATGCACCTAAACTAGAAGAATGTATTGCATTTTAATACATGAAACACTGCTCATATGGGTATCATTTCTCCTTGCTTCCATTTTGATGATCATCCCAACCCACATCAGAAGAAAAGGAAATAAAATTACAGATAAATTAGATAATCATGTAAGTGTATCGTCATATTTGAAATTTTTGTCCTCATGGAAGCCCTTTGAAGACTCTCCCCTCAAATAATAATTTTGGAGTATATCTAAAAGATAAAAATTTTCCTTACCAATCTCTTTTTATCTTATTCCTTCATAATATTTGTCTGTAATTCTTAGTCTGTCATTGGCCTGCGTAGCACAATTTTTAGGTTTTGGTTTTTATATCAACAAGGGGAAACATGTCCTCTTATATTTTAAAAAGGTTCACACTTTAGGTTAGATATACCTTTCCCAATGACATATAAGCCTATATCACTAGGTCATAATATGTACTTCATGCTTTTATGGAACATAAAATGTTTGCTTCATAAAGAGAGAGCTTAGCAAACAAAATTTATGCCATGTAAATCCTTTAACAATTCTTAAAGTGGGTTGATAATGTCCTAAATTCCAAATGATTAGTATAATTTTGGTATCAATCCCTAATAATATCTTTCCATTTCTAATTACTACCCATTTTCCTTCGTTTATGACTTCATTTGCTATTTGAATTTAATCTATGCCTTATGGATATAAGAAACATTTTTGAGAGATCCAATTTTGTTTTAAGTATATTAAAAAATTATGTATTTGAATTAATGCAATGACCAATACCCTTCGAAGGAGAGTGTTTCTTCCCCATATAAAGTTCTACATCCAAATGATATTTTTTCCAATATGATATTTTTTACGCAAAGGCAATAGATTGTATCTTATGCAAATTGAGTAAAATTTGTTATGTTTTCAAACTTACATACTAAACAAAATTTGAAATATGTATATTTTAGAAACATAACATAAGAACACATAAGAAAATATGTAATTATAAATCAATGAAAATGAAGGGGAATTTTACCTTACCGTGATAACTTAAACCGACTCAACTAGCATATGATCCAAAATGTGTATTGGATATATAGGTATTTCAACTATTTCATGTTGTCTGTAGAGAAACTTCTATGAGGTGGACGAGAATGAGGAAGGAAATTATCATGCTATGAAAAATGAAGGAAAAGGAATTTGTCTAGACTAATTGCATAGGTTTAGTTATGGATAAACTACAATTAGCTTGCCTAAGAAAAAGTGAGGACCGATTGGACTCATTGCAAACTAGTTCTTCAACTTGTTACTGAAAATGTCCAAATGCGAGAATAGGTAGAGTAGCCATAAGAAAAAAGTAAGAAACAAAATACATATGACACATCCTTTATACTTGAGTAGGAAATTGTCACGTTTAAAGAAGTAAATAATAAACTATGATAGCTAATGGGTAGGCTATATAGTCTTAATGTTCTCCTCAATTGCTAGCTAACAAATTTGACAACTGTGTGCAATGGATTTCAGATTCAAGAGGTACTTAATAAGTACTTGTTGGAGAAGAATAATTACACATTCAATCCTTGGGAAGTATCTCCCCTTGTACTTGGTTTTAGTTTGGTTGTCTTATACATTGGGTACTTATTGGTTTGGTCAATGGCTATTCTATGTCTTGTATTGATAAGCTAAGTGTGCAATGCCTTTCAGGTTTATAATAAACAATCCTTAAATGTGGATATATGTAATTTTTCATTGATCACCTCAAACTTTCACATGAGTTTCCCCCTTTAAATAGCTTATAATTATTTCATTATTGCATTCAGTATAGCTATTAGCCCCATAGGTGCACCCACCATTGTAATGATCACACACATATCTTAGTACTTACACACACCTAAGCTTGAGAGTTGAGCCAGAATTTGAATTGTCCTCTCATATAAAATTTTGTGAGGTCCAATTGGGACCTCATACCATAAAGAGTGACAAACTATTGTCAGGAATTTTTATGCTATCAAAATATATGTTTTTATGAAACCAGCTCAATAAAAAGATAGAAACTATAGATCAATGCCTTAAAATTCGGCCTCTTTGAGGGGGCAACCTCCTTTACATTACATAATTGAACAATTCTTTGATGATTCAAATGAAAAAACCTCATTTCTGTATATAGGAGTCTAAGGAGTCACGATATAACCTAGCCGACCTAACAATAATAATATCAAGCCACAAAAATAACAATAGAGGGATTCTATGGGGCACAGTAATAACAATATGGGGACAATAGGGCACAAAATATTAATAAGGGGTATAACTACAATAGTAATGGGGTAATCACTAGTATTATAGGGACCCAACACACTTCTTTTATTTTTTCATTGTTTTGTTGTTCAATCTTTTGAACAGCTGCAGTCCAACCCAATTGAACAACACAATTTTTCTTTTGTGTGATTGCTCTTCACTAATATTAGCCCCATTTTTCTTTTGTTCTTTATTTTGTTTTATTTTCGTGGCATGAAGTACACTACTTTTATGAGGATAAAGAATTTATGGATTCTATTGAAAGGAGTTAATACCATTAACGTTGTTATCTTTAACAGGACAACTTTTTGATGATATATTCTTTTTCAAGAAAAGGGACACAATTATTTATATACCACTTTACTACATTGTTTTCTGTTGTACATGATACTGATTGATAATCTTAAAATACCATGCTAGTTCCACCCTTCCTAGTTATAATCTTCTCTATCTATAACAAATAATACTATGGGTATACTTTTTCTATTGACATGTTCAACTTCTTCCACCATCCCTGCTCTTAAGGAGTATTGGGCCTCCCTCTATTTATCACAAAACTGTGTAATAACAACAAAATTTTGTTTTCAAATGGAGGATAGGGGGTCTCATTATGAGCCAGCCTACCAAGGAAAATTTTAAGGATGGAAAATTTTCTTGAAGTTTAAAAACATTGGCGAATCTCACTAATCCCTAATATGCAAACTATAAAATGTTTATTGATATATTTGTAAAATTATTCAAATTTATAATGATTTTATATATAGTCTCTATATAATGTTGGCGATTTCAAGGTAAAATAATTTGATATTATAAAATTTGGGCGAATCGTCTTCTAGAAAAATTGGAAATTAGCGAATTGTTTTTGTGGAAAAATCATGGAAAATTAGCCCACTGGGCGAACATTAGCCCCTAAAATTTTCCATGCAGCCTACCATGTTCATAAGGATGTAGCAAAGTGACATTCCCATTATCGCCACCACACCAGGGATATGATCCATTGGATAAACAAAATATACTTGGAACAGGAGGTCTCAACACAAGTCAGCCTGATCACTTTTGCTACATCTTAGTGAATGGCAGTGTGGTTATCTGGTTACCACGCCAACACACTGATCTCTTCTCTAGAACAACATTGGAACTCTCCATTTATAAATTGAGGATCCTCGCTCATACGGGTTATAAAGCAACCCTGCCAAGGCTATGGACGCCTACTCGTAGCAGAGGCTCTGCTTATGGTATTGAAGTTATATATTATCGCCAATTATTACTATGATACCCTCTTCTTATTCTTTCTTTTTATCAAAGAAATTATTTCCTTAATTTTCCCCTGTTTAGAACCTTTATGCATGAGATAATGCTTTCCGATCAAGCGTATCATTCTTGGCTAGAATACCGTCAACAAATCGTCTTTTTGGCATATTGTTGTCCTTTTCTTTTTCGCATAACTTACCATCAATCCAAAGCATCCTATATCTTATTCATAACTATATTTACACACTCTGCACTCATTATAGCCATACCTCTTGTTGTACTATCATTGATATGCATACTCTGCTTCACTTACTATTGTACAGTTCATTCCCTTGCCTTGCCGTTAGAACAACACTTTCCCTGTCTACTCAATCGTAGGCAACCTCTCTTTTTAAGGAGGGGGAAGGATTCCCTTTATGCCTTTGTATGCACTATATTTATTCCGCTTATTGAACCTTATATGTTGCTATGATATCCATGATTGAATGACATGTGGCAATATGATAGTCCAAGAATTAATATGATTAATTATCATGGACATTTCGCTTGACATTATGGAATTTAGTTGTTATGTCTACTTGCTGTTCCATTTTTACCAAAGCAATTGTTGTTCTCTACTGCATTTTTCTGTTGTGTTAATCTTTGAAATTGTAGGGCGAATATTAAAAGAATCTGAGCATTATGGGTGGAAAATTAGTTCGTCGAGAACCCTTAGTGTTGGAGATTTCTACCAAAGTCAGGGAAATTCTAGTGCATGCAGGATGGATATCATATTTCACCAGACTTCAGGCCCCTAGTGAAGAAATTGCTATTGAGTTTTTACAACACTTACAAGATGGGCAGTCCACAGTAAAAAGTGTAAGAATAACAGTATCAGAGGCTATGACAACTGAATTTTCTGGGCTACCAGCAAAAGGAGCAGTATGGCCTAAAAAGCACATAATGTTGCATGATGCGGTGGAGATTTTCAAAGTCACACGCGAAGAATTAACCCGAAAAGGAAAGGGCATTCAACCGTCCTCTCTGGGAGAACCATGGTGTGAATTGGCAAGTGTCGTCCAAAAGTACATCACTTGTGATGGTCGACGGGATGTGGTAAAACCACGAAAACTTAAACTCGTAGCTGTTTTAAAGTAGAAGCTTACTGTCAATTTACCATTTTTCTTAAATTCATTATTACATGACACAGCTGATAGAATAAGACGAGCTAGACATCCTGAGACTGTAGTTAGTCATCATGGTTTGATCAAACTGATTGTTAGTCACATCCTTGCCCATCGAAATTTAATTTGGGATAATTTTACAGTGCCACTAGAGATAAGGACAAACCCAGTAGTCCAAACCCCTGCAACCGTGGAAATTGAACATTGGAACCTTGTTCCAAAGAGGAAACAAACTAATCATACAGCAATAGGACCCCATAAGCAAAAGTGTTCAGTGAGGCTAAACCCAATTTAGATGACTTCCATAGATCATGTTAGTGTAAGTATCTTCATACTTCATCAAGGATCAAATTTGCTCTTTGGATTTTCATTTTAGGGGGCTCATACTGAAAATTCTTACATCATTTCATTAGGTCATGTCAAACCGATCCACTGATGGTTGTCTTCTCTTCAGAAAATCTAATTTCTCCCTCCTAGAGTACACTTTCTGACCCTTCCTCGGGTTGTCTTCAGTTATGGTTTCATGGTCAATTTGCAATCATGCTTTCATTAGGTCATAGGGCATGTTTCATTAGGTCTTAGGGTTTCATTTCCAAGGTCAATAGCATGATTTAAAAGTGTAAATAAAGGGCAGCAAGGGTATGAGGATGATAAATAAGTCAAGTATGATGGCTAGCAAGTCATAGCCACTATATAATTATCTTTTAAACTAATGTAATTTTCATCTCAAAAAATATGTTTTTGAGGTGAAAATAGAGTATTTGGAGTTAATTCATATTTCTTATGTAATTTTTAGTCACTTTATGTAATAAATGATCCTAACTGCACCAAAGCATCTCTCCTTGCTACAAGACAAAGAAACACTACAAAAATCAGTTCAAGTTGAGAATTATCCACCTGAAAAGAAACAAAGAAGCAAAGGCATTAAAAATAGAGTTTTGAAAAAGGTCAAGAAACATTAGAAAGTGGGTTTTTCAAGTAAAAAATCAAAATCTACTCCTATATAAGGTCTCACATTTCATTTTCAAGTTCATCATTCTCATTTGGCAAAGAAGGAGTCAAAAAGTGAGGAAAAGAGGAAAGGTTGAGTGATTTTTGGGCAAAGGAGAAGTGGCGTTGAGCTTCTAGAGGTTGGCGTTGCGCGTTTGGAGCAGTGGTGAAGTGGCATTGTGCTTCTATAGTTTGGCGTTGTATGTTTTAGGCAGGAGATTTTGTGTTGCATGTTGAGAGGTTGGTGTTGCACATGTGGGATCAACACTATGTGTTTGGAGGTTTCTACACCGCAAATTTACACTGCGGTGCACATTGAGAGGTGGCATTGTGCGTCTGTGGTTGGCATTGCACGTCGGGAAGAAAGACCAGAAAGCCTCTAAACTTCATAAATACTTCCAAACAACCCTTTCATCTCTCAAACAAGTGAGTGCACTCCCTCTACCTCATCATTAGAGTTTCAATTGCAAGTTTTGAAGGAATTTACCATGCCAAATATGAAATCCTAGTTTCTCCCTCCATGACATTCTAGAAACCCTAATCCCCTCTATTTTTACCACCACTTATCACTAAACCCTAAACCCCTTCCATACATCACTCCATAACATCTATACCCCCTTATCCTTTATCCCACAAGTTATATTTCAAAAAGGGCCTAAACCCCTCTCCCTCACTTTCATAATTCATATCCTTCCCTTCATTTTCTAGTCTACCAAAATACCTCATAAGGTCATCTCCCATCCCCTCACTCCTAAACCACTCTTACTCATTCCCTTTATCCCTTTTCTTGGAGTGTACAACCTCAAACCTTGCAAACATGGACAGAGAAGACCGAGACTATGAGGAGGAGGAAAACACAGGCGGTGACAGTTCGATAGATAGATCTTGGCATCGAAGAAAACCACACAAGGGAGGTAGAATTATTAGGGAGGAGCCATCAAACCTCAGAGAACTGCAGGCCTCTCAGTTAGCTGTCACTTGTTTCAGACATCAAGGGTGCTATGAGTTCTGTGAGCAGGTAGAGAGAATTCAACACCACCCTGAGCTCACCAGACTTTTTGTAGCCCATCTTCAGGACAACAAGGTGACTCTTGCTGGGGTGAAATTTATAGTTTCACCTTCCATTATTGCGGATGCAACCAGGATTGTGAATGTAGGGGTGAAGTAGTACAAGACACAAGACCTAAATGAAAATTCTTATGAACCTTATATCAAACCCAAGTACAGAAATGAGGCAAAAAGACTTTTTCCTTTCAGATTCCTTGAGGACAAGTATGCCCCCATGATGAAAATCATCATGAAATATTTCACTTATGAGGGAAGATTTTCCAGGATGTACACCTATCACATCAGGCTTCTTATGCATTTTACCAGGGTGAGGATGTTAAACCTCTCTTACTTCATGTTCAAGAATATTGAGAAGATGGCCCATTTTGTGTAGAAAAATCCATACCCTCAGTAGATGAGCAATCTCTATCATTATTCCCTGATCAAGATGATTGTGCTTCATCATCTTAGCCTCCTCAACATCTCTTGGGAAACATTTATTGCTCATGACATCTTCAGGGGTCCTCAAATTCCTCCACCAGTGTCTCAAGAATCAGGGGGACCTTCTAGCAGTGCTCAAGTGAAAACATATGAGGAGGCCAAAGAGACTAGAGCTACTGAGGTGCCTGAGGCTTGCATGACATATCAGAGGGGCACAAGGAGATTGTTTGCAGCTGATAGGCAAGTTTTTGCTCAACAAGTTGTGGAAGGGGCTTTGTCTTCTTCATCAACACAATGGGTACATGTGCAGCAGCTGCACATAGGGAAGGAAAATATGCCAGAGGAAATTTTTGATGATGAGGAGAAAGAGAGAGACTTTGATTTGACAGAGCATGATGAGCTGGAGCAACATTATACTCATCATGGCGTGGAAATAATTGACTTAGAGGCTCAGGATGAAGAAACAATAAAGGACATCATCAGGCAGGAAAAGGAGGCTCAAGTCCAAGTTTTGATGGACAATTTAGAGAGGGCCAAGTATGTCATCACATATTTGGAACAAGAGAACAAGTAGTTGAGTGACAAGCAGGTCCTCATGGAGCTAGAACTTCTCAAGGTAAAACGACAAGTTGAAAAGGAGGCACTGGTCACTTTGTCTCTTATTGAGAAGGAAATTGAGGATGGTAGAGAGACTTGGCTTGAGAGGGTCAATTTTCACCTAGAGAAGTTGTTGTAGAAGGCCAATAGGGATAGTCAGATGATCAAGCACACGACCTACCATTACAAGACCCGAAACAAAATTTGCAACATGAAGGTCAAAAAGATGAAAGCTAGGCTAAGGCTTGCTTGTTGAAGCTTCCTTGTCTCATCAAGATGCTTGATGGTGGTGTTGTTCACCAATTTTGGTCAGGTTTGGAGAAGATTTTGTCTTTTGCAAATTTTGGAAATTACACATACAGAAAATCTGGCTCAATGTGCAGTGTCACTAGCGCTGTGCTTTTGCTAGGGACACCCAATGCATAAATGGCTTGAACTTTTGGATTCAAAGTGATGAGTACATGCACCCTAGTTATTTTCTATGTTTTTGGGGCAGAACTGGTCCACCAAAAGGTCACAAAACACCCTAAAAATCACATTTCTACCACTTTTTGGACACACAAAAGCAATCTTGGGAGAATCAACTTTTGAGGGGTCAAATGAGATTCAAATGAAGAAATGCCAGATGTTTTAGAAATTAGACTTAATGATATTTCTAATGAGCTATCATGAGCTCAATTGGATGTCGGGAAGGCCTCCAAAAGGGACCTTGTTGAGGGATTTTATCCCCTAGGACTTTTGGGTGGAACCCTAGCAGACTGAAAGTTGTCTAAACCAAGAAACATGCACACACACAGTCATTATGCTAGAAAAAGCTATTTCTAAATTAATAAGGACGTACCTCAGGTCCTACATTCGGGTAGTTCCTCAAGGGTCCAAACCCTTCTTCACGTCCCTTTCGCTCCTTTGCCCTGCAAAACCAACAATTCCAAAGAATGCAGCATTATATGGACAAAGATTTATACAAAAATAATCTTTATGTTATACAAGAAAGGAGTTAGTTATAAACTTTTAGGCATCCATTCATACATGAAATTCAAACATGAACATCATTAACATAAGGAAGAAGCATATCGGGAACCAAGACGTGTTTCTTTATTATAGACAAATAGAAAGTACAAAAAGAGTAATATCAC
>APFE031248552.1:0-19333 GCA_000404065.3 Pinus taeda
GATATACTATGATTGTGCCATAAAAAATATAACTGAACCATCCATTAAACTGCCGCAACAACGATATACTATGATTGTGCCATCAAAAATATAACTGAACCATCCATTAAACTGCTGCAACAACGATATACTATGATTGTGCCATAAAAAATATAACTGAACCATCCATTAAACTGCTGCAACAACGATATACTATGATTGTGCCATATCAGAGAGCGAGTAACTTGTCTAAAAACAAGTGTCATAAAACTGACTATCAAATGAGGGCTATCATGAAGCAATATTCTCCTGGCTTGACTAGATTCAAGGCTTTCGGAATAATTAAAGCAAATTAAGCTCCAGCCCCGGGATTATTGAACATGATTAACCAAATATTAAAATCCTTGTAAATGCCCGCATCAACATTTGAGGATTGCCAGCAGTGATGATGCACATTGATCGCGTTGTTTTTTTTTTGCAAGGTAAGCGAGTTTCAAAATAATCAAAAAGGTCCACAAGGACATAAACAATGAGAGATCACAACGATTTCTGGAGGATGTGTGTAGAGTGAAGCAAGTGGATGCACATAAAGCACCTATATTTTGTTAGTTGCAGAGCAATATTCCCGGCGAGAAGAAGAGGAGCAAAATGATCGAAAAACCTGCGATATTTAATGGCCTCGCTTTCACCTAATTCTGAGGTAGATGCCTCAGAGAGGTTCGGTAAGCAAGCCCTTCTCCAATTCCATGAGTTATCCCGTCAACAACTCGAGAATGTACCGGAAGACATGTTTCAAGCACGCTTTTCCTTCACAAACCCCATTGGCAGTAGTGGAGGAGCTTCTTCGGTTCCGGTGGAAAGATTAAAACCCATTTCTTTAACTGAGTTGCAGGTTGGCCGATTCCACCGCGGCCCGGTGCTCTACGGTAATCTCTGCATTGAGGCCTTTTAATTCGTTGTCTCAATGGTTGACGCCAGTTCTTCCAATACAAATCCCTTTTACTCAACACCACTACACTAACGCATGAATTGATGCACACTCAGAGTTTTCAAATACAACGCAGAAGATATATATATATAGCGGTCTCAAAATATATATTAAACTACTTTTTAACTAATGTAACACATTCGTTGGAATTAATAGCCCAAGCTCCGAACTCATGCAACAACGCTTTAACATTTTTCCTTCAACACATAAAGACGATATTAACTAGCCCACCATCATATATAAGCCAATGCATACATGAAGTTTGAATACATCTACTCACGCTCTTCAATGGAAAGATCATTTCAAAAAAACACTGAGTGGCATGAATGTCGAGACATCTCCGGACAATAATTTTCCAGCAGCGCTAGTCCAATTCAATCCTTTAAAAAATTTCGGGAGAGCTGGCGTTGATAATAGAATATATAAAAGATAATTTTAAGGGATGCGATGTTCTGAGGAAACCATATGTCATTCAAGGCCATGTCGATGACTCGAGTGGTGGATGCAAGGTATCCATAATTGAAACTTATGTCAAGAATAGCAAAATGCCTACAACTCCTAATCCAATTAGACTGCAGTTAGGGTTTAACTATTGGAATGGTCCCTATTTTTCTGGATAGGAGCATTATGGAGGAGTAATGCACTATGATAGTCAGACAACGAATTTTGCAGAGGAAATAACAATGACAATGAAGAAAACACTATCAGTTTAACACAGAAAATTCAGGCTCTGATTGCATATCTGAATGGAAGAACCAACAAAGGGCGAATTAAGGGAGCGTTATGGGCAGCGAGCAGAAATGACATAACTAAAAACAATGGCTCATATGGAAATTCAGCTGGAATGTAGCTTAGAAGTGAAAGACTGAAATGCACAGAAAAGACCAAAAAATTAGTGGTTCATATTTGAACAGGGCCAAAATTGGCTGGCTCTGATACCATGTTAAACACACATGGACAGCAAGAGATATATGAAAGATAAAACATGCAATAAAATTTTATTAACAAGAGATTTACATTTATAGTACATTATGTGACCGTTGGGATTCACATCCCAAGGTCTCTTGGACTCCTTTTGTCCATTCGGCTTCCACACTAACCCATTGAGGATTAGGTGTCCAACAAGTCTGGACACATTTTTGGTTGTAATCATCTATCTGGCGACTCTACTGGAAGCCGAACCTCTTTGTGACTCCACATCTTAGTTCTGGCTCAGTTTGTGAGGCATACTCAGAGAAATCCTCAGAAGTCACCAGTTGACCCACTACCTGACCTTTAAAAGATCATCAAAGAAAGAAAGATATCACAAAAACGAGCATCAGGATCGGGTAAACCTAAACAATCCTCTATACTTCTGCAAGAAAGGCTAGTAATAGAACAAATACATGTCGAGAGTATAGCCTCTAACACTAGCAGTGAGGAAAAAAAATTAGAGATTCATAAAGCTCCTTATTCTTTAGGTTATCCTCTTGCTTTAAGCCCAAAGGAAACCTCACCTCCTGTCCCTCATACTCCTTTAGTCCTGTCAGTCACTCCTCAGCTCCCTATCATTCAGACTGCCAGTACTCTTCTATCCACCACAACCATTGCAGGTCCACAAGCACTCACCAAAATGGAAAGAATCATAGCTGCTAGGTATGGACCTCTAGTACTGCCCACTCCTTTGAATGCAATGCCTACCGAAGAATATCAGAAATACATGCCTAAGTTCACTGGGACTGAAGGAGTTACAACCGAAGAACATCTTGAGTCCTTTTATAGCTATGTTGATAATCTAGACATTAGTGAATATGATGTGTGGATGAGAGTATTGTCCAAAGCCTAGATGGAGAGGCCAGGAAATGGTTGATATAATTGACCCCTAGATCTATAACATATATTAAGGCCTTAGATGATGTTTTCCTAAAGCATTGGGGGGATAAGAAAGATCTGCTCTACTATCATACTGCGTTTGGGAACCTGAAAAGGGAAAATGGGGAGTCACTTTCTGATTTCAATAAAAGGTTTAACCACATGTACAACAAGATACCAGCTGAAGTGAAACCCACCCCTACCTCTGCTAAGCACACCTATGCCAATGCCTTTGATTATGGTTTCTGTTTACTATTGAGGGAGAGAAGATGTGCTTCTTTGGCTGAAATGCAGGATGCAGCCTTGGAGGTAGAGTCCAACATCATGGCTACAGAGAAACTTAAGGGACATGTTAACCGAAGGAGACAGAGGGGTGAATCTTCCTCATCTTCATACCCCAAGATAGATAATATGACCAAGATGATAGAGTCACTAGCCTCTAAAATCTCCAAATTAAAGGTTGAGCAGCACCCAGGGAAAGGAAGCGTTCCTAATACTTTTGCTCCTAGAAATCCGAATTCATATAGAAGAGCTAATGAGCATTTGTAGATCCTGCAGAGGAGAAAAGATGCCAATGAAGACCAAAGGGTGAAGACCTCTTTCCAGAATGTAGTCATGGAAGAGGAGTAGTTTGGTGAAGATTATGAGATCCATTGCATGGAAGATAAAGGCAGTGCCTCCTTTTTTACCTTAGCTGCCTATGAGAAGTCATTATCCAATGACCAAATCAGCCAAGAGTGGGACAGTGAAGCTGTTCTATAAACTAAATATTAGCGAAGATACAATCTGAGGTCGAAGATGAATAGTGCCAAGGAAACCCCTGTCCAAAGAACTGTTGTCCCTGCAGAATAGCAAGCTAACAAGAAAAAACGACAAACAGTTAATCCCATCATTCTCAAAGCTCCAATTCAAGAGGTAAGAGGCCCTGACAAGTCCCCTTCTCCCTTCAGTTTTGAATCAGAAATCCAGAAGCCGAAAATATCTATACCTCTAATGGAACTAGTAAAGAATGAAGCCTTTAAGAGACCCATCCTTGAGGCCCTTGAGCTTAAGGCCACACAAGCATCAAACGACTATGTGAATTTACAAGATGACAAACCTGCAGTTTTGCTTAGCCCAATGACTGAACCTTATGATGACAATTCCCCATCATTCTATGTCTCCTTGACTATTCATGACAAAACCCTTCACAACTGTCTATTGGACACAAGTGCCAGCCATAATCTAGTGCCAAAGGCTGTCATGGATGAGTTAGGCCTTGACATCACCAGGCCTTATCATGATTTGTTTTCTTTTGATTCTAGAAAGGTGAAAGGTTTGGGGTTAATCAAAGACCTAGCCATCACCCTGTCTCAGCTGCCCATGAAGAGCATGATGATGGATATAGTAGTAGTAGATATTCCCCCTAAGTTTGGCATGCTTATTTCCAGGGGATGGATCAAAAGACTGGGTGGAACATTACAAAATGATCTGTCCTATGCTACTGTCCCAGTTTTTGGAGGTGAAAGTAGGAGATTATACAGGGAGCTTAGTTAGCTTATATCGTCAATGATGAGAACAATGCCACTAATCACCCCATCTATGCTGTTGATACTGATTTTGGAGTCTGTATTCTCCAAATTGAGGAATCCCAGTTGGCTTCCATGCAGCTCAGGAAACTAGTTTGTTAGATCATAGAGGAAGAAGGCCCACAAATTTGGGACATGTTCTTTGATGGAGCTTGTTCTAGGGAAGCTGCAGGGGCGGGTGTAGTTCTGATATCTCCCACACAAGAATGCATTCATTTATCTTTCAAGATGACTTTTTAAGTCACCAACAATATAGCAGAATACGAGGCTTTTATCCTAGGCTAGAATGCTGCTAAAGAAATGGGCATCAAACATCTTAAGTTGTTTAGAGATGCAGACCTTATTATTCAACAGGTGAATAAGACATTCCAGGCAAGGCATCCCAGGCTGAAAGCATACAGAGATGAGGTATGGAAGCTCAAGGATTCGTTCAATAGCTTTAGTATTTTATACATCCTTAGGGCTAAAAACCAGCTTGTTGATTCCCTTGTTGTGTTTGCTAGTATGTTTGTTCCTCCTTTACCCCCTAGATTGACTTATGAAGTCCAAGTAAAATACAGACCATCATTGCCTGAAAATGTCAAGTATTGGAAATTCTTTGAAGATGATGATGAAGTCAATAGATTTCTACAAGTCATTGATGAGTTCTCTGAAATGAAAATTGATAAAGATAACGAAACAGTGGAGGAATTCCATCAGTCCCAGCTGAGAAACAAAATTGGTCAAGACTGCATTGTACAATTGCCTAGTAACCATATACCCAAAGGGCTAGTACCTCTAGAGAAGTTGTTTGATCATAATGATGTACCTTATAAGCCTACCCAAAAATTGAATGAGACTGCAGTCCATAGACATAATATAGGGAGCCCAGGTCATCCAAAGTAAATAAATTTGTCCACTCACTTATCAGCTGCCCAAAGTTCTGAATATTGCAACCTGATGAAGCAATTTATTGATGTCCTTGCCTAGGAGTACACTGACCTTAAAACTTATGACAAGAACATCATCCAGCATAAGATTCCACTAGAGAAAGACACCATCCATTTTAAGCAGAAGTTGAGACCTATCAGCCCTTTATTACCACCTTTGATTGAAAAAGAAATTAAGAAACTGTTCGCTGCCAAAATCATAGTCCCCCTAAGGTATTCAAAATGGATAGGTAACTTGGTGGTATTAAGGAAGAAAAATGGAAAAATCAGGGTTTTTGTTGACTTCAGAAATCTGAACAAGTGCTCTAAGAAAGACAACTACCCCCTACCCAAGATGGAACATTTGCCGCAAAAAGTTTCAGGGGCTAGAGTCATGTCTTTCTTAGATGGTTTCTCAGGTTACAATCAGGTGGTTGTACACCCATAGGATTAAGAGAAGACTGCTTTCACTACTCCTTGGGGAACTTTCATGTATTCCAAGATGCCTTTTGGACTGATGAATGCTGGGGCTATTTTTAAGAAGGCCATGGACATAGCCTGTGTGGGAGAGAAGGACAAGTTTGTCTTGATTTACCTTGATGATATAATAGTTTTCTCCAGAAACCACATGGATCATTTATAGCATCTAAGGAAGGTATTCCTTAAGTTCAGAAGGTTTGGAATCTCAGTAAATCCTAGGAAGTCACAATTTGCTCTAGAAGAAGGCAAACTCTTAGGACATATTGTTTCTGCTACAGGTGTCAAGATTGATCTAGAAAGGGTTCAAGCAATACAGATATTGTCCATCCCAAGGTCAAAAAAGGACATTCAATATTTTCTGGGTAATATTAACTTTGTGAGGAGGTTTATTCCAAATTTTGCAGAACTAGTGAAGCACATCACCTCCATGCTAAAGAAGGGGTCAGAGATAAAATGGATAGAGGCTGCAAGAAGATCTTTGGAAGCCATCAAAAGAACTATCATGGACACTCCCACCTTAGTCAGCCCAAACTACACCAAGGAGTTTTATATTTTCTCTTTTGCTTCTTATGATACACTGCAGTAATCTTGTTGTAGAAAAATAATGAAGATATAGAACACCCAGTGGCCTTCTTCAGCAAAACTTTTAGGGATGCTGAATTAAGGTATGACCTCATTGAAAAAGAGGCATATGCTCTCATAAAGTCTTTAAAAGAATTCCAAATTTACATTCTTCACTCAAAAGTGGTTGCTTATGTACCTTCAACGTCAGTAAAGGATGTCCTAACATAGCCAGATGTTGATGGAAGAAGAGCCAAATGGATTGCAAAACTCATAGAGTTAAACATAGAAGTGAAGCCCACCAAGCTTGTCAAAGGCCAAGGCTTAGCTCAACTTATGGCTGAGGAAAATTGCAATCTGCTGGAGATAAATTGCATAGGTGTAGATTCAGGTGTTGAACAGGCAGAGGAAGCAACAGAGGAACAAGGGAAAAACCATTCATTGGCTAAGAATTTGGCTACTTGTGAGTGGTATTCCAGTATAACTCATTTCTTGTTGAAGCTAGAAGTCCCTCCAGGGCTTTAGCTCAAGCCAGGCTAGGATCATTAAGCTCAGATCATCCAAGTTCTGCATTAATAAGAACCTACTTTATTGGAAGGACCCATCTGGAATCCTCTTGAGATGTCTAGACAAGGAACAATCTATGGAAGTCATGCACCAGTTTCATTCCAGCTTCTGTGGAGGGCATCATTATTGGAAAACCACATCCCACGGGATCCTAAGGGCTGGGTATTATTGGCCTACTCTATTCTTTGATGTGTGTTCATTTTTGAAGTCTTGTGACAAATGCTAGAGGTTTGTAGGAAGACAACAACTTAAATCTTTGTCCCTGAAGCCAATACACACCAATGGTCCCTTCCAGTAGTGGGGTTTAGATTTCATAGGGTAGATTAATCCACACTCCAGTGGCTAGCATCGGTGGATCCTAGCAGCCACTGACTATTTTACCAAATGGATTGAAGCCATTCCTACTAAGAAGGTTGATCACCAGGTTGTCATGAAGTTCTTAACTGAGAATATTTTCACTAGATTTGGATGCCCAACCAAACTAGTTACTAATAATGCAATGAATTTTAGAGCAAAGGAATTAGTGGACATGTGTGAATAAATGGGCATTAAATTAGTGCATTCTACCTCATATTATCCTCAAGGCAATGACTTGGCATAGTCATCCAATAAAAGCTTGGTAAGGATCATAAAAAAACTATTGGAAGACAAAAAATAGAAATGGGATTCCAAGCTGAAGTTTGCATTGTGGGCTGATAGAGTCACCACCAAGAAATCCATTGGGAACTCTCCATTCAAGTTGGTGTATGGTATTGAAGTTGTTTTTCCTATACAATTGACCCTCCCAGTGGCCAAGTTCATGCAAGAGGAGCTGGACGAGGAAAGTGACATGGCAAGAAGGATGAGTGACTTGGTTGAAGTTCACCAGATCAGAGATCAACTAATTGAGAAGTTAGCAGTGCATCAAAATAAGATCAAGGAGGTCTTTGATAAAAAGGCAAAGTGGATAGTTTTCAGGTTGGTGACTCGGTTCTCAAATGGGATACATTGAAGGAAAAGAAGGGAAACCATGGTAAGTTCGATGCCCAATGGACAAGACCATTTATCATTGCTCGAGCTTAGATGAACAATACTTTCACTTTGCGGAATTTAGAGGGGGAAGGTGTTTTTGATGGCCCAGTCAATGGGCAGTTTCTTAAACTTTATTTCATTTAAGGCTTTAAAGCCCTGGTATTGTAAATATGTTTTTCAGTTTTATTTCATACTAGTTAGACTCCATGCCCAATGGAACACTAGGTAGTAGATTTAATCTTGTTGTTTACTGGAAATGTGGTGGTCTACAGTTCTTGAAACTTCATAGGGAGGCTTTCATCCCTAAAAGAAGCCAGTGTTAGCCCTGAAGTGTAGCACTGCCATATTAAAGGCTAAAGGAAGGACAGGGGCTACTTTGTTGTCCTAAAGGGGCCCCACACAGGCTGCTACCCCACTTTCCTCACTCTTCCACTTACATTTCGTTCCGCTCATTTCCTAACCCAACTCCTACATCCTGAAAAAATACTCTTTTTGCCTTAAGCCTAAATAAATTAACCCAAAAACATGAAAAACCTTACTTTTCCGCCCATACGCACCCTCTGCACACTTCTCGAGGACATCTCGTGCCACCGTGTCCCTCCACCGTTGATTTTCCCACGCTGAACCAATGGCCCACGTCTCACCCGATCAGTGAAACCTGCCTAATCATTCCCCACTGTCAGATCACCCTCACTAGATCTGACGGCTATTGCTCATATCGCACGGGCAACTAGTGAGGAGAGTACCTGCCCGATGGAGGTGATTTTTTTCTCTCTTCTGTTGCCATTTACCACTTACCGCCCGATGCCCTTCCAATAGAAACCATAACCGCCTGAGCCAAACTGCCCCCAGGTGTTATCATTCGCACACCTCGTCCACCCGATAACCGTCTGATCTGCTCACCTAAGATCTAACAGCACGGACATGTTCCTCTCCCACCATGACCTCGAGCCTCCTGTGCACGATCTCCACCATGCATTCCCCTCAATCCGATGGCCCTCATTCACTACCGCTCCCGATTGTCCTCCACTTCTCTGTCACTTTTCTGTCCGTTCGATTTGGCACGTCCATCCCTCTACCTGTGCACCTCATACTCCACTCTCTATTTTTTATCCAAAGAATCTTTCAGTCTAATGGTAGTTAGACCACTAAACCGAATTAACAGAAATCATGGCCGAAGGAAGAAGGAGACAACACGATCTAGCAAATAGAATTAAACAGTCATGGAGCTCCACTGCCACAATCAAGCCAACCACCTAACAAGACAACACAATACCAGAATTGATTAATGTTTTCATGATGGAGAGGAAATTGCGTCCTGGAACGTAATCAGACAGTTAATTCCAGTAGGTGGTCGATTAAGACATCTCCAGCCCTAAACGGCTAAGGATCATTGTAAAAGTAAACTATAAATAGTCAAAAGCAAGATGTAATCAAGGTTCGGTTCAACTTCTAGAGACTGTAGATACTCTATTCCTTGCGGCATCTCATCTTCATTTTCAGTAATACAATCTTCTTTTGCTGCTACATGTTCAATGCTCATTTCCCCTCTGTTCTAAACTTGTACCTGGATAGGCTTATTCATGCTTTCTCTTATGCCGAATTCTAGATAACTCTCATCTTGTCTACGCATTGGTAAATTGGATTTGCTATTGAACAAGTCATTTGTGTTTCTTTTGTATCTAATGCTAGATAACTGTCATCTTATCTCTTCTTAGATAGATTAGATTTGAAAGCTTCATTCGCTGGCTACAGCTGGCCATCATAAGTTATGTATGCATTTGTTGGTGGGGTTAGTATTCTTCATTCATTCACTTAATCTGCAAACTATTAAGCATTAGTGGTCTAAAGCCTTGTAGGCTGAGGGTGTTCATGCATGTCTGGAGTGAAAACGGAGTTGAAGTGGTTATCCGGCTTGAACCAAACCATCGTTAATTCCAATAGTTCCTAGAACAATATTGAGTATTATATGTTACTAGGCATCTCTGAGCTACAACCTAGGAGAGTTTCCTGGAGTGCTAATAGGTCTTGTGCTGCTCAAAGGTCCACAACACACTGCTCTACGGTTTGCTGGACCTGCTACATCCTTGTTTCTGGACCCTTCGTAATTGAACTGTGCTCATACAGTCGTACCGATGTGAGTTTATAGTCGCGATCCCTTGTTCAGATCCTTGGAGCGTGAAGACTATGTTGCTGCCAGTTAGTTAGATAGTAGGCCCACCCATGTAAAGCTTCAAATGGCTACCATTCACTTTGCTTGGGAAGGGTTCTCCATTTAATTTGACAAGTTGGACCGCGCCTCCGTCTGTGACTTCCTTAACCATGTATGGGCCTAGCCAATGCATTTTGAATTTTCTCGGAATTTTTTCAAACTTACTATCATATAGCAGCACTAAGTCATTTAATTTAAATGTGCACAACTTAATATGAAAATAATGCCAAGCTTTTTCACGTTGTTTTTGAACCTGCTGATGAAAACCTGCCAAGAATTGTTCTTCCTCCAGAGCTTCGCGGGCCATCATTCCTATGAGTGCTGCTATTCACAAGCTTGGTACGATATATTCCATTGTTATTATAGCTTCCATGCCATAGATTAACTGGAAGGGTGTTTGTCCTGTTAGTTTTTTGCATGTCGTTCTGTAAGCCCATAACATTGTCTGTACGCATAGGTCCCAATCGTTTCACTATGCGTTGCAAACTTTGGTCAACACGGTTTCTAGTATCTTGTTGAATGCCTCTACTGTCCCATTCGCTTGTGGATGATACAGTGTACTCTTCTGATGATATACCTGGAATTCTTTCGTGAGCACGCTGATGGTTTCATTCAAAAAATGTGTTCCATGGTCACTCATTAAAATCTTTGGATAGCCAAATCAATTCAATACGTTGTCAAGAACTTTGCAGCCATAGCAACCGTGCATTCTTTGACCAATTGCGCCTCTTCCCATCGTGTCAGGTATTCCGTCGTGGTGATGACGTAGCGCATGCCTGTTTTCCCCTAAGGTTTGATGGGTCCCACAAATTCCATTGCCCATTTCTTGAATGGTTGTAGTGTTATTTGTGGATGTAATTGCATCTCATCCCTCCACGATGGTTTCCCCGTCCTTTGATATATATCACAAGCCTTACAGTATGCTTTTGAATCTTGGTGCAAAGTTGGCCACCACAATCCTACGCGGAGAATCTTTTGTGCAGTCACGCATCTTGCATAGTGTCTTCCCACGACACCCCCATGTGCTTCCACGAGGATCTAACTGTGTTCAAACTCAGGGATGTATCTTCGCAATATCTCACCATTACCCATTTTATATAGGTGCCACGCAATGACAAAAAAATCCGATGCATGCACCACCAATTCCTTCTTATGTTGGACCAAGTATTCCTTCGGTGTGGTACATGTATTCAAAAAGTGTATTATATCCTTGAAGTGGCCGTCCGCGACGCGCAAAGCAAACAACTGAGCATCAAGTAGTCCCTCATCCAAGTTAGTAGGTTCCTCGCCTGTTTCAATGTGTGATAAGTTATCCGGTCCTGAATTCAGGCGTCCAGACTTTACCACGACCTCAAAGTTATATTCCTGAAACGATAAAAGCCATCTGCAGATGCGCCCCCCAAACACAAGTTTATTGACTAGGTATTTCAGCGCCGAATGGTCAGTATACATCTTGAAATGTCCACCTAGCAAATAATGTCAGTATTTTTGGAGCGCATACACCATTGCCAACCCCTCGCGCTTGATGGTGGAATAGTTCTTTTCGGCTTTAGACAATCTTCGACTTGCAAACGCGTTAGCGTGATCCATGCCCTCCACGCCCTCCTATGTGAGTACTTCTCCCAGCACGATACACGACGCATCAACATGTACATGAAACTCCACATCCCATTTTGGGAAAACCAGGATTGGAGAAGAGGTCAATTTCCCCTTTAGGACATCCATACTCTTCATGCAATCATCATTCCAGCAAAATGTAACATCCTTTCTCAATAGCTTTTCCATCGGCGCTGTTATTTGGGCATAAATTTTGATGAACTTTCTATAGTACCGTGTATGTCCCAAGGTAGTGTGCAGCTGTTTAACACTTTGCGGTGCTTCCAAAATTAGAATAATGGCAATCTTCACTAGGTCCACCATTAGTCCTTGTTTGCAGACCACATGTCCCAATAGGTTCCCAAAGGGAACCAGAAATGTTCATTTCTTAAGATTCAACGCGATCTAGTGTCATCGGGCAAGTATTCAAAATCAAGCATAAGCTTGCTATGTGGTGCTTAACCAACCCAAAGATCGTCCAATCATCCAGATAGACCTCTAGGAGCTTGTGGATGTATTCTTTGAACATGACAACAATGATGCACGAAAAAATGGTTGGCATGTTCTTTAATCCAAACGGCATGATGGTTTATTGAAAGAATCCCCATTCTGTTACAAAGGTTGTTTTGTTCCTATCTTCTGGCGCGATCTTGATCTGGTGATATCCCGAGAACCCATCCATGAATGAGTAAGCTTCTTGTCCGCCAAAATTTTCCAATACCTCATATGTGAATGGTGTCGAGAATGGATCATGCACATAGGCATCATTCAACTTTCTGAGGTCCACGCATAATCTTATTTCGCCCTTCTGCTTTTTCTCCTGTACTACCATAGGACTCACCCAGTCAGATTCTTCCACTGGCTCAATAATTCTGGCGATGAGCATTTTGTCTAGTTCTACGTAGACCTTTTCTTTGTACTTCAAATTCAGGAGGTAAGGCCTCTGCTTGACCGGCTCCGTGTCAGATTTTAGGGTGATCTTCATCATTCCTAAGTCACCAATGATCCCTTTTAAATACGTAATTTTGGTCGGGAATAAGTCTTGGTATTTGCGAAGTAGCTCCACGACCTTATCCACCGTGGAATCAAACCAATAATCTCCAAGAATGGCATACTTCAGTTCCGCCTCCGTCCCGATGCTTACTTGCTTTGTTTTTAGCGGCACGGTGATGTCATGATCTTCAATCAAGGGTCCTCGAACCTCGCGACATCCTTTCGTTTCTGGAACGTTAATATTCCATGGATCCTCCTCATCCTCTTCTATGTTTACAATGTAACATTCCAACACATAGCTCAGTTGTGTCGCCAATTTCGGTTGAAGTTCTTCCATTGGCTCCTGAGGTACTTTAAAAATAGCTTCTTTTACTGCTTGTATCGCATCATCAATAGTATCCCATAACCGATCTTCAAATGTGAAGGTTAACAGAAATCCATCGCACAGGATATCCCATTCGCTCCTACCATGGCGGAGCTCTGTCTCCATATACCAATTCATGGGTATGATGTCTAGGGTGTGATAGAACAAATGTAACCATTCAGGCTGTGGTTCTTCCCCATAGGCCTTGGTCCATTTCGCGAGGTGGGTGTGTGGATCATCGCATCCGTCATATTTGTCTGTTAGCCATACCTGCAGTTTCCCAAACCGTAGGCTTATCATCCTTTTGCAGTTGCGCCAATCCCTAAAACTTTGCTGGTGCATACCCCACCACCTTGCGGGCGTAGCGCCCAGTGCCCATATTAGAACATCAAACTTCTCTTGTTCTAGTACTTCACTTTAAAAGTTGTTTAGGAATTCCTCTATTGATGTCAATCCATCATATTTGGGCAAATCCCTCTTCTGTTGTGACACAATGTAATGATCTTATCATCGTATTGAAATTTAGCATGGTTACCTCATGTAACCGGTTCTGCCATCGCTCTACTTCCTTGTCCAGATACGAGGTGCAGGAGTTGTCGCGCTCCCACGAAATCCTACCAATGGTTGTCAAATTCACCCAATCATGTTCTCACACCGTTATCTTGTAGTAGCACAGGATAGGGATTGCTATCATTGACAATTTCTATCACTTCGAAATCTGCCATAGTGCTCATGCCTTCAATATTGATCGTTATTCCTTGCAGTCTCCCCATGGGTAATATCTTCTGTTGGTTCGCCATTCATAACTGAATAGGAGACCACTGCAACGCAGGCCTGCCCATGCATTCCCATGTTTGTTTTGGCAGTACATTCGCATCCGATCCTAGATCCAGAATTACTTGATCCATTTCATATTCTCCGATTTGCACAGCCAACCTCATTTCCCTTCCCGTGCACAACGCATGCTTTCCAAATTTCTGGACAACGCGTGGTTCTCCTGACCCCATGCACCTAGTGATAAGTTCCTGCAGTCATTTCACAGCCCTATTGTCGTGCAACAACTTCATACATGTCTCCAGAAAGGTAGTGAGCATTAAAGGATCCATCTTTGGGTTTAGTTGATCCTTACTACCTGAAGTGGAGGCCTCCGTGAAGTTCTTCTTAGCTTCCATAAGTGTCTCCTTCGCGCGTTCCAAATCGAATTCAGGTTCCTTTGCAGGAGCCTTACAAACCCATGCACTTTATTCGGGTTGGTTACCTTTTTCATCCCCTATTATGATACCACTCTGAAGCACAATGGTCACATTCGAGTCCTTTTTGCGTGGCTCAGACCTCATCATTTGTAGATTCTGAGTTGGGGGAGGCTAGAGTACCCCCTTTTTGCGTAGCCTTGCTATCAATGTAGGGAAATTTTCTACCTCATGATCAAACTGAGCACAATACAAACATGATTCCTCGTCAGATTTGTACAATTGCAGGCATAATGCCCTAGCCCTCTACAGTTGTACCAAATTTGTTGTCTGTGACCCCTTCCGGGTCCCATTCCTCCTCAACCTCGTCTGTGACCCTGAAATCCATCACGCGCTAGTCCTGTATTTTTATCAAGGGCTCATGTTTCAGCCTGTACCCTATAGGTGGGGGTTCGGCCCATCATTAGTTAATAGCTTCTGCATATGCATTCATCATGAACTACCGACCTACAAAAATTACAAAACAATTGTTGGGACATCGGCATGTACTTCTACAGTATATGACAATTGGCTGTAGCATGTTTTCCTCTTATTTGACGGATCACGCACCACAATGCAGGCAGCATGCTCGACCCTGATTGTGTCTCCTATCTCAATGGCATTGGCCCTCTTGCCACCAAATAGTTGTGAAAACGGGACAGTGATCCTTATCATGTCCCTGTCCCTTACATTTGATGCACCATACTTCCTCGCGCACCTCTGGGCGAGTCGTCCTGTCCTGTTTTAAGCTCTGCATTTCCAGGCATAATTTTTTTAGTTTCACGTGAATTTGTTGAACTCCTAAACTAGGATCTTGTATAGGGGTTTCATGCAGTCTCATTGCAATCTCCAATGCTTCGGCCTGGGTTGATAACTTCTGCTGCGAGAGCGTCGTTCTTAGGTGCGGTGTCAGGGACACTACGAACCATGTGCAATGTTGTGCATCTGTTAAGGTCATATTGGCTTCGAAAATCATCCCCTTTAGCCTTTGATCCAGTTCCCAGGGAGTCTCACCTAGAAGCATCGCGATCTCCTTAAACCCAATAATCGATTGTGTCTCTGATTTTGGCCTGCTAAACTCCCTGTTCAACGCGGTTTTGATTTCTGTGATCCCTGCATTTGGATTGTCATTAGAGTGTTTAATGTACCATGCCAGCACGTGGTCCTAGATCGTGCTCACCAATGTCACCTTTTTTATGTTTTTGTCTGTGATTCCGTGTGCTTCCCATACTGCATTTACCACAAACCAAAATTGATCTGGGTCTTCGTTCCCTACTCCTTTGAATACTGGTAATTTTATTGCACTTGTCATACTAAATGGGTTGGGTGGTAGAGGAGGTATGGATAGAGATGGAGGTGATGATGGTGAAGCCGGTGGCAGTGTAGGTGGAAGTGGAGTGCACAGAATCCGCTGCCTTATCAGACTAATCGCGCTTCTCGGGGAAACTTTCGTGAGCTCCTCCTCGCTTTTCCGCAAGGGTGAAATCAAAGGGCTAGTTTCTACTTCTTCACTACCTTTGTTTCTGTAGACCTTCCCACTTCTCATTGTCCCAAACATTAATTTATTCACATAACCTGCTTTTCACACAATAGCATCTTAATCCATGTGTTCAATGATTTAATATACTTACCTTGTGGTCCTTTGAGGAAGTGTCGTTCCGCCTCACTTTTGCTAACCGATGTGTCCACCACGAACTCAGTGATGAACCCTCCTATAACCTAATCGAGCCAATGGTCCACAACACATGCGAACTTATCCTCCGATGCCTCTAGTCTGTGTACTAATTCTGGAGTCGACATGATCGGTTTGTTGAGCCTACACCTTCCTTGACTATCTGCTAGCTTCGAAATCCACTCATATAGCTTAGAAGGAAAGGATGCAAAGACAATTTCTTGGATTTCCGTATATAAGTAGTGCTCCAACCACTATTCCTTAGATATTCGTGAATTCTTGTTTTCTTGCATCGCGAACTCGTGAATTTTTCTGTCCAAACACTTTTCAATTTATTTCTTTGTCAAATTCCAGTGACACAACATCGGACATCCCTTATGCAGATCCCGGTCCCGACAATGGAACCATTTGTTGGATTAGTGGGGCCTGACCCAGGTTCTAAGGTGATTTAGCCAAACAAATCCCGGTACTACTGGCCCTTTCAGCAACAGTTTGCGGAGTGCGGACTGAGGTCTCACCCGAAGTAGTATGGGAGGGTGCTAGAACTAGGTTTCCTCACCCTAGAGATGTCTAATGAGTTTCGGTGGTCTGTGGTTTGACCCTGCGCACACATTGCGCACCTATCAGTACTTCACAGCTTGTGATGTTGCCTTCGCGCAGCTCTCTTCGATGCACGATCTGTGTTATTACCCAATTTCCTTATTAACCTGATATTATCCGATTACTTAACTTAGTTGGGTAGGTCTTAGTGATATTTAACAGTATGTTCAATATTCATATAAGTGCGCATGATACACAAAACAATATAATTGCATAGAAAGTAATGCAAAAGCAGATACACAGTAATTGGAATCAACTTCTCTTTATTATTATTCCTTCAAGGTTACAAACTTGACACTGCCCTGCGCACTCAGCTGCAGACATCCACACACTCAGCTACAGACTCTACTAGGCCTCTGTACACTCAATTGCAGAGCCTCTTCCTACTACTATGACCCAAAGCACTCAGACTCTTACTCTATGCTTGAACCATTCGCTTCCTGTTTATCATTCTCTCTCCATTCCCTTTACAACTTAGAGCCTTGCTCTATTTATACAATCCCATGGTCCACAGACCATGGGTAGGCCAGTATGACATTACATTACATTAGAAAACTTAGGGCAGAAAACCTTATGACTCAACCTATACTTCGCAATCCCTGCCCGCAATTCGCGGAGTCTTACAATGCATTTGACCAAAACTTGGGCTTTGAACCCCAAAACATGTTGTGGGGGGATTCGATGCCCAACAAGCAAAAATTACAATGAGTAGTAAAAGAGACCCCTGGAACTTGTTACAACATTATAACCATTGATATATCAATCATAGAATAGGAATAACTCTAGCAAGACAATCTTCATATGCACATACATTAGTGGCCATGACTTCAACAAGAAATGTTAGACTAATATGCGACTTGGATATGCATGTTTGAGGGTAAACCGATATCCAATGGACAACAACTCATCCCCAATAATCACTTAGATATATATATCATATCTCTATCCCATTTTCAATAAATATACTTAGCCACACATGGGAGAAACTCGATCTACAAATCTGAAAAATAGATGACTACAAACAAAAGTAAACTCAACCAAAAAGGAGTGTGACTTAGTCCCCACACAAGGTTGTAAACTGTAAACTTGACCTTGCGCAGTGTTGAAATTGGTCCTTATCACATCAATCTCGTCCGTGGATTTATGGAATTATTTTTTCCTCATTAATTTTCCTTTGATTTGGCTCTCCACCTCCAATAAACTCAGTCTGCAATAAATATATAGAAAATCCAATATTAGAAATTTTGTATATCAGTCTCCCATGAAAAGTAATCATATATTACTTACAATTTAAGTGCATGGTTAAGGGAATTTCCAAGTTTGTCTTTTGAGCTAACCTCTATTGACAAGCCAGACTCGCCAGTACCAAGTCCAACCTCAAAGTGCTTGAGGTGAGAACCTAACTACTGATGGGCTTCCATCTTGTCCTTAGTCTTCGTAGAAGTCAGGCTCGAGGGAGGTTGTTGTTGTTTCTTTTTGCACAAATATGCACCATTCAACACTTCAAAACAACTATATATAATTTAGGCTCAACTCAGAAATATTACATACCATGAACAATAGCTTGCTACAATGAAATAGATTCTAGGATATGCTTCAGGCAATAGTACTTAGTTTATATTAAACAAAAAAAATTGCATACCAGTGATAAGGTGTGTATATCAACCAATAATGTGCTATGGAAAATCCTCAACTTAGATGTACATACATTGTATCAAAATTAGAAATACAAATTTTCATATTTTTTATTCTCCATAGTCACAAATAACTCACAATACTTAGTCATTGAATTAATGAATGAGTAGAAATTATAATGAGGAGTAAAAGAGAAACTTGGAGCTTGTTACAACAATATAACCATTGATATATCAGTTATTGTTGAGGGAAATGTTCCCCTAGGGATTTTGGGTTGAAACCCTAGTAGACTGAAAGTTGTCTATAAAGAGAAACACACATTCACACAGCCATTATGCTATTATAAGCAAATTCTATAGTAAGAGGGGCATACCTTAGGTCCTACGTTTGAGAAGGTCCTTTAGGGACCAAACCCTTCTTCAAGTCCCTTTCGCTCCTTTGTCCTGCAAAACAACCAATTCTAAAGAACACAACAGTATATGGACAAAGACCTATAAAGAAATCATCTTCATGTTATAAAGGAAGGTAGTTAGTTATGAACTTTAAACAACCATTCACATATGAATTCCAACATGAACATCATAAACATAAAGAAGACTTATATCAGGAACCAAGACATGTTTCTTTATTATAGACAAATAGAATGTAAAAAAGGAATATTTTCACCTAAGTAACCTTTCGCAGGCTCCAAGCAAAGCTTCCTTCCGGATCCATCCAGCCTCAAGCCTTTAGCATATCTCCTTCCATGACTCACTCCATGATGTCATAAATGGTGGATGAACATCAACACACAAGGAAATAAGGGTTTCCTATACAAATGGGGGAAGTGCAGAAGGCACAAGGGTCTTCAGACCTAGTCAGGGGAAAAATCTCAGTATAATAACCTTTCTCTCTCTTCTCTCCTCCCTTAGGCCTTCCCTTTGAGGTATTTTTATACTTCTCCCAAAGTAGTTTTTTAGTTGGGAGTTGGTTGGGAACAGTTGGGCCACGGGCACTAATAGGTGATCAGCAGGTAAAACCAGCGATCTCTGCCCAAAATTAAGGAGTTTTATATTTTTTTAAGTGTTTTAATACATATACGCGGGTTGGGTATATGCCTACCCGCGTATACACGCGTTT
>APFE031248552.1:33742-44670 GCA_000404065.3 Pinus taeda
TATATACCCTTATATTATAAACATTATATTATAAATCATAATATTAAACCCAATATTATCACCAGAATGGTTGACCATAATGCCTCACTAATATGGTTGACCAATATGGTTGATCATGATTAACCTTGGTTCACCATGGTTTAACATTATGGTTAACCATAGATGATCATTCTAACCATTCTAACCATGTTGATATTGATTGACCATGGTTGATCATGGTTGACCTTAATAGACATTGGTTGACTATTAAAGCAATATATGTAAACCTCTTATTATAAACACTGATATTGTCCAATATTATAAACTAAATATGAAATCCAATATTATTAACCCTAATATTAAACCCAATATTATAAACCCTCTTATTAAACCCAATATTTTAAACCCAATTTTAGAAATCCTAGTATTAAATCCAATATTATAGACCCTAGTATTGAACCTAATATTATAGACCCTAATCTTAAACCTAATATTAAACCCATTATTAGACATTGAACTTAACAGACATTAAACCCTAATATCATGGTTGACCTTAATAGACATTGGTTGACTATTAAAGAAATGTATGTAAACCTAATATTATAAACCCTGATATTGTCCAATATTATAAACTAAATATGAAATCCAATATTATTAACCCTAATATTAAATCCAATATTATAAACCCTATTATTAAACCTAATATTTTAAATTCTAAAATTACAAACCCAATATTAAACCCATTATTATAAACCATCATCATAAAACCAATATTATGACCAAAATGGTTGATATTTATGACCATAATGGTTTGCCATGATTGAGCATTTTCATCTAGGTTTGACCATGGTTGACCATCGTTCACAATGGTTGATAATGATTGACCATGGTTGATAATGATTGACCATGGTTAACAATGGTTAACAATGGTTGACCATGATTGATCATAATGGTTGTCCATGCTTGACCATGGTTTCCCTTGGATGACCATGATTAATTATTATGTTTGACCATACTTGATCATTCTAACCATTCTAATTATGCTAATTTCTGTTGACCATGGTTGATCATGGTCGACCATGATTGACCTTAGTAGACATTGATTAATCATTCTAATCATGTTGATCTTGCATGACCTTGGTTGACCATCATTGAGCATGCTTGCCATAGTTGACCTTGGTTTACCATTGTTTCTCATGGTTGACCATAGAGACCTTAAATAATCATTTTTGATAAATATGTTTGACCAATGGTTGAATTTATTTCATGTTAACTATGTTTGATTCTTAATATTAATTAATAATATTGAAAGGTATTATGTTTGACCGAAGTTGAAGAGTGTTGACATTGGACAAATTCCAATGCAATGTAGCATTGCGACATTGGATAGATTTCTATAACATTCTAAGCTCGCATTGCAACATTCGATAAATTGCATTGTAATCTAATGTTTGATTTTGGTGAACTAATGTAATCCAATGTAATCCAAGTTTTATCATGGTGAACTATTCAAACATTGGCTACAAAGGGTGAGTTTTTATTGCTATGTATGAATAATGTGGTTTAATATGGTTTACCATAATGCTTGACCCAATATGGTTGACCATTTATAACCATAATTTTTTATTGTGGTTTGGAATATTCAACTAGGTTTCACCATGGTTGACCATTTTGGTTGATCATGGTTGACCTTAATAAACATCAGTTAACTATTAAAGAAATATGTATATATATATGTATATATATATCATTAATATTATAAACCTAATATTAAATCCAATATTATAAACTAAAATATGAAATCCAATATTATTAACCCTATTATTAAATGCAATATTTTAAACCCTATAACTATAAACCCAATTTTAGAAATCCTAGTATTTAACTCAATATTATAAACCCTAGTATTGAACCTAATATTTTAAACGCTAATCTTCAACCCAATGTAAAACCCAATATTATGACCATAATGGTTGACCATGGCTGAGCATGTTCAACCAAGTTTGACCATGGTTGACCATCGCTCACAATGGTTGATAACGATTGAAAATAGTTGGCCATGGTTGATCATGGTTGACCGTGGTTAATAATAGTTGACCATGATTGATCATAATGGTTTACCATTATGGTTCAACATTGTTGTCCATGCTTAACCATGGTTATGCTTGGATTACTATAATGCTTGACCATAGTTGATTATACCATTTTAACCAAGTTGATATTGGTTGACCATGGTTGATCATGGTAGACCATGGTAGACCTTAGTAGGCATTGGTTGACCATTCTAATCATGTTCATCTTAGATGATCTGGGTTAACCATCGATGACATTGGTTGACCATCATTGAGCATGGTTGACCATAATTTCTCATGGTTGACCATGGTTGACTGCGAAGAGCTAAATTTACCATTTTGGTTGATTATGTTTTACCAATGGTTGGCTTTGTTTCATTATGTTCTTTTATGTTTCACTAATATGGCTGACCATGTCTAATTATTAATATTAATTAATAATATTAAAAGGTGCTATGCTTGACCAAAGTTGAAGAGTGTTGACATTGGATAAATTGCAATGTAATGTAGCATTGCGATAATGTTTGTCACATTGAAATGTTTGATAAATTGCAATGCAATCTAACATTTAATCATGATGAACTAGTGTAATCCAATGTAATCCAAGTTTGATCATGGTGAATATTTAAACATTGACTACAAAGGGTGACATTTTTTGGCTATGTATGACTAATGTGGTTTACTATGTTTGACTATTAATATTAAACATGTTTAGCCATGGGTGAATATGGCTTCCTTAACCATGGGTGAACATGGCTATGTTTAACAATTTCTTGAATATAGTTGAGCATGGTTCACTACAGTTGACCATGTTGACCATTTTTAAATATCGTTAACTATGTTTTGACTATGAATGACTATGGTTGATCATGGTTGAATATGCTTGAAAATGTTTTGACTATGATAGACAAGCATTTAACCATGGTTTGATTATGCTCAACCACATGTGAATATGATTAACTATAGCTGAACACAACTTGGATACGGTTTGATTATGGTTGACCTATTTTGACTATAATTTTTCTATTCTTAACCATGATTTAACTATGGTTACATTACAATGATGGTTGTTGATGGTTAACTCTAGCCATCAAATATACACTTCCATGGTTAATAGTTAGCAATAGGCTTTGAAACCAAAAAATGGTGTTAGTTGAGACAGATTGGAGAGCATTAAAAGACATATTAGAAACAATTAATAACTATATTGGAAATAGATTATTATCAAAATGTTTTTAATATTAATGTGAATGTTGTTGTTGTCATTATTATTACAATTAATAATGATTTGTATTAATAGTATTGTTATTAAATGTTACCAATAATGTTTTTTTTTTATCAAGTAAGAGTAGGACCTTCTATCAATCCATAAAAAATACATAATGTACACAATACAAAGGAGTAGCACCAGCTCTGTGAAAATTCCATAGGTAGCTGGACTGGAAAAAATCCGAACCTATCTCCATAAACTGTGAAAAGCCCACACAAAACATCCAAAAAAACATTCCGCCCTCAAGGCATCACTCTGGACAACCAAAGAACTGGATACCTACTATCCAAACTGCCACGCATCAAAATACCTACCGTGCACAACAACCATCGAGCATCCAAAAACCTGAACACCATTGATGATGGGGCCACCGCATCAAAGGCCCGCAAAACTACACCATGTGACCATCCGAAGGCCCACATAACTGCATCCAAGACCAACCTCAACCTTCGATTATTTCAATAACCCAAAGACCAAGTGATTTTGCCATCAAAGGTCCAACGGTTATAAACTGTTTTTGGGCTTACACTTGGCTCATAATTTAACTCTTTATACAGACCTGAAAGGTAGCATAAGCAACCTCTCGAACCTATTTTGGGTCCGAAAGTAGAAATAACTGTCGTGCAGCTATTCCGCCCGAAATCCATGGGATGAAGGGGATAAAAAGTGGTCTCGTCAACTAGCCCGCTTAATAACTTCCCTAGCAGATCCGAAGAATAAACAAGCGTCCACCCTAAAGTTTTTCAGGTTCGGATGGAGAAATAATGAGCGTGCATATAATTTCCCGAAATCCATAGGATGAAGGTGATCTCGACAACTAGCACACTTTTACCTAATCATACGAACTTGAAAGGAAACCTATGCCACCTCTCTAAACAATTTCGGGTCTGAATGAAGGAACAACAATCATGCAACTAATCTGCCCAAAATCCCCAGGATGAAGGATATCCAAAGAGGACTCGACGAATAGCCCGTTCTTTACACTCCCTGATGGACCCGAATATTAAATAAGCCACCACACTTTAATTTTTCTGGTCCGAATGGAGAAAAATCAAACATGTAGTTTACTGCCTGAAATCCATAGGATGAAGGCAATCTCGGTTACTTGCCCACTCTTTACCATTTCAAACGGACCTAAAAAATTGACCTATGAGCCATTTCCAACCCGAAATCCATAGGATGATGGATTTCAAGGCAAACTTTGGTCAAGTGCCTGCATCTTGCCTGCCTTCCTGCCCGTTATTTACCACATGCTATTAACCTGTGATTGTTCCATTTTCTTCAGTTTCCACTAGTCTTCTCATGCTTTGGAAGTACTCCATGTCTTTGGTAGCCTGTCTGTGACAGTCTTCGTTCAATTTCCCTGGGGGAGTCAGCATCTAGTCATATCTTCTATTACTTTTTGAACAGAGTACTCCTTCATTAGCCAACCTATCCGCTAAATTGTTGGTTGTTATGCACACATGAACAAAATTGATGGTTCTCAGGGCTCTGAGGTGGGATTGTATATGTTGATAGACCTGCAATAATCGCTAGTGTTTTGACACTCTTTCTGGTGCTGTGCCATTGCATATTTTCTTGATCGAATTAATTATTAATTCAAAGTCAGCTTCAATGATGGTGTTCTGCAAATTTGATTCCATCAAGATTTCTAGGCATTGCTCTAGGGCCATGAGTTCCGCCATATTGTTAGTGGCCTTCCCCAAATGACTATGAAAGATGACTTTTATGTAACCCTGCTCATCTCTTAGGACTCCGCCATAACCAGCCACCCCAGGGATTCCTTTAGAGGCACCATCTATATTGAATTTCAAAAATCCATAAGGTAGAGGTTGCCAAAAATCCTTACCTGCTGTTATATGACTAACCATATTGCTTATGCCCTGTGGGAAAGGTACCTGTAGATCCAAATGCAATAGTATTTGAGCATCCTGGTTTTGAGGTTGGTTCTCAAGGGGTTTCTTTAGAAGGGTTCCTACAGTATCTTGGAGCTGTCTAATGATTTGAGCTATCATGCTCTGGGATGATACAGTTCTGTTCTTGAAAATCCTATTATTGCATTCTTTTCAGACACCCTAGATTGGAAAACCTAGAACTAGAGCCCAAGCTTTATTGACTATTTCATTTTTAGAGAAGTTTCTTCTCCAATTCTTCAAAGTACCAATGATCCTGAAATTGTCCCTATCCATTTGCTTGAAGATTGAAGCCACCCAATTCCATAAGGTGGAGGTGAATGGGCATAGGTTGAGTAGGTGTTCCATTGTCTCTTCTTGTAATTCACATAACTGGGATCTAGATGGACCAACTACACCTCTTTTTCAAAGGTTTTCCCATGTTATAATTTTATTATGTTGCACCAACCACATGAATAGTTTGATTTTCATCCAGTGTGGGCTCTGCCATAGATCCCTCCATACCTTATTAGGGTTTGTAAAGTCAAGCCCTAGGGCCATTCTCTTGGCTTATTTGAGGTTGTAGTTTCCTTCATTGTTTCTTCCCCATCTCAGTTGGTCTGACGATGTTGATGTCAAAATCTTTCTCTGTTCCAAGATCACTACAAGAGCTTCTACCTGGGCCTTCAAAGGGGTTTCTTCACTATATACCAGGTCCTTCCATATTCTCCATTTTCCCTTGTTCCTAGACTGATCCCAGAAGTCACTTACCCTCAGTAAACCTTTGTTTTCAGTGTCATTCTTGAGAATGGCAAGTTCCTCTCTTACCAGGTTAAGTTCCCGTTTCCAGTTGTCCTCCCATAACCAAGCTAGGTTTCCATTTCTGATCTCTAGAAATTGTGTTTCTGAACAATACCTTTGTTATCCCATGCTTTGTTCCAAATGTGGGAGCCTTTGATGAGCCCAGACATTTGAATGTGGTCCCTTTCTTGCCAATTATTTGCATACTTCTATTTCCAAATATTTGCTCAAGGGTTTACCGATTCCTTTAGCCATCTCCACTATAGTTAAGCCCTCAAAACTTTACTGAGGGTTTCAGGGCCATGAAGCCCCAAACCTCCATGTGTCTTGGGTTTATAAATCTTATCCCATGCTATCAAAGCCCATTTATTTTTCTCTTCCCCTTTGCCCCATAGAAAGTCCCTTTGGATATTTCTTATGTGTTGCACAACTCCTTTAGGAGTAGGGAGGACTGAGAGCATGAAGATGGGAACAGTTTGTAGGACAACTTTTGTTAGCACTAGCTATCCTGCTAAATTCAAAGATCTGTTTGTCCAATTCCGGACTTCGTCCTGGAGTTTATTAGTGATTGTCTCCCAAACTGCCTTGCTCAGGGGTTTGTTCGTTAAAGGTATTCCTATATATTTGGAGGGTAGTTGTTCTCTTTGAAATCTCATAATTCTGGTGAGCTTTCTCTGAATAACAATGTCAGTATTAAAAAATAAAATATTAAATTTGGTAAGGCTTACCTCTGTACCAGTAGCCATAGCTAAGTTGTTTAGGATTTACTTGAAAGCTTTAGCTTCCTTGACGTGGGTGTACCCTGCAGCATAGTGTCATCCACAAATTGTTGATGAGTCAAGGCATCTCCATTCTGGGTGAGTTTGAGACCCTGGATTTTTCCTTCTTCTTTGGCTGATTTGATTATATTGCCTAAACATTCAATCATGAGGATACAGAGGAGGGGGGATAGCGGATCACCTTGTCTGAGGCCTCTCGAAGGCCTAAAGGTTCCGGAAGGTGGGCCATTAAGCATGATTGAAAAAATAGCTGTGGTGACAAGGGCCATTACCCATCTTATACAGTTATGGTCAAAGCCATAAGTTTTCAGTACTTCCTTGATGTATGCCCAGCTTAGCTTATCATAATCTTTCACTAGGTCAAGTTACATGATCATACCTGCTTGCTTATTGCTCTTGAGAGAATGTACCACCTTGTGAGCTTGAATGATGTTATTTAGAATCTGTCTTCCTTCCACATTTCCAGTTTGATCCTCAGACACAAGAGTTGGAAGAAGGGGCTTGAGCTTGTTTGCAATTATTTTGGATATAATTTTGTACACCACATTGCATAAAGCTATGGGTCTGAATCTATCTGATGTCATAGCTATTTCCTGCTTTGGAATCAAAGTTATGAAAGAGGCATTACGCGCCCTTAAAACAATTTTTTTTTCCTCGAGTCCTCCACCACATCAAGGATATCTTTTTTGACTATTTCCCAACATGCTTTGAAGAATTCCACATTGAACCCATCCGAGCCTAGAGCTTTCCCATTTTGCATCTCTTTGATAACTTTGTTGACCTCCTCTTCAGTCATTGGCCTATTAAGATTGTGATTGTCCTCTCTAGAAGCTTGGGAATGTGCTTTTTGAAGTTATTGATAAATTGTGATCTGTCTATGGGAGGTTCCTCAACTATGCTTTGGAAATTTTGTACTAGAGCAGATTCTATTTCTTTGTGGGAGCTGAGCTATTTTCCATGAGTATCTTTGAGTTTTGAAATCCTGTTATGAGACGTATGATCCATGGTTGACTTGTGAAAAAACTTTGTATTTCTTTCTCCTTCTTTTATCCATTGCAATCTCAATTTCTGTCTCTAGAAGATCTCCTCTTGCTTGCATTCTTCTTCCCATTCCTGTTGAAGAGAATCAGCTTGTACTTTCCTTTCCTCGGTAAAGCCATCTAAGATGAGGACCTGGTTAATTCCTTGAAGTTTCTGTTCAACTTCCTTTTTGGCTCTGAAGATATTGCCAAACTCATTTATGTTCCATTCTTTGAGCCTGAGTTTGATGTGTTTCAATCTCTGATGCAGAAGGAACATATTAGTTCCCTGCACAGGCATATCTTCTGCCCACCATTTACTTATATTGCTGATGAAGTCAAGGTGCGTGAGCCCAATGTTTTTAAACCTGAATGGTATGTTTCTCAGAGTGCCTATAGCAGAAGCTTCAAGTTGGATAGGTCAGTGATCCGAGCCTCCAAAAGGGAGGATTAACGTAGACAAGTCAAGGCCTGTGAGAATGAGGTCCTCAAAGATTATGAATCTATCTAGTTTAGAGGAATTTTGAGAAGCCCATCCTCGCTTATTATTCCAGGTTAAGGTACCATTTCTGGTCTCCATATCTACTAGCCTCATGTCGTTTAGAAAATTATGAAAGGCTATGGAGTCTCTCCCTAGTATTCTGGTCCCACCTTTTTTTCTGTAAGAGATCTAATCATATTAAAGTCTCCTCCCAGAATCCAAGGCATAACAGGGTATCTTTCTCTCAGCTCCTCCAGTGAGATAAGAAGCCTGAGTTTGTCTTCAAGTTTTTGAGGACCATAGACATTTGTGATCAAATAGTCTTCCTTATCACCTAAAGGTTGAATCACCATCGATAGGTAATTCCTAGATGCTTCAGCATCTAGGATTCCAAGTTTTTGGGGGTTCCAAAGTGTGAGAATCCCTCCTGTTGTGTTGTATGCTTTAACTTCTATATATTCATACTTAATGAGCCATTTTCTATGTATCTCTCTTATTTCATCTATTGAACATTTTGTTTCCTGGATAAACACCATATCTAGTTTTTCTTATTTTATTCTGTGGCTAAGATTTCTCTGTCTCCTTTTACTTCCTAGACCCCTAATATTCCAGGTTGTAAGCTTCATTAAGAAATATTTGTAAATGAGTAACTAGTGAGATCTTTCATCTTACCTGAGTTGATCATGAGTTTCTCACACTCTATCAGTAGCTTATTCTATCTTTTTCTTCCTCTTTTCCTTCTTGGGTTCTTAGGAGCGTGTCCTGATGTTGCATCCATCATTTTTACTCTGTTTTCCTGGTTATCATGGTTTATTTTGACTCTAGAACCCTTTGCTTGAAATCTCCAAAGGAAGAGTTGTTGTACTTTGTCGAGCTCCTCTTGTGGTAGAGAATCAACCCATTTGGTGGTTCCCTACTCCAGGAATTTTTCTAGATCGAGATTCTCCCTTTCAAGAATTTCTTGCAGGTCGTGGTCCTCTGTTCCAACCTCGCTTTGGTTCATATCATGGTCCCTATCAAGTTTCATAGTGTTTGGCTAATCCTCCTTTAGTTTATTGTTTACAATAACATCCTCCATTCTATCATCTTTTTCCTTCTCTGTTGGACTATCCTCCAATACCTGGTTCATCCCATTGTTCCCATATTCTTCTTCTAATATCTTGAAGCTGTTATGACCAGGTTGCTTCTCCTCGTTGATTTTATTCTGATTCTTTTTCCCTCCTTTCCCTTTGCCTCCCACCTTAGTAAAGCCTTCGGTATCTTTGCCTGTGTTGGTTTTGATATTACTGTCCATTTTGTTTAATGGGCAGTCTCTGAAGAGGTGCATGTGTTCATGACATTTGCGACATCTGAATGGGACATGTTCATAGTCCACCACCTGCACCTATTTTTCATCATATACTTCTAGAATGATTTCGTTTGGAAGTGCTCTAGATAGGTCCATTTATACACATATTTGGGCGAAGGAGGTATATTTTCCTCGCAGAGTTGCATTCGACATTTTTTAAAAACGACCTAGTTTATTGCCTATGGCCTTTAAGGATTCTTGTAGCCAATAATATAAAGGTAGGGAGTAGAGTCTTATCCATACCGGTACTAGTGTGAATGTCTCACGCTCCAGGACAAAATCCATCACCCACGGTCACATGTAAAGGCCTGCCGCAACATAAAAATATGGTCCTCCTTCGAACACTCTATCTTTGTCCTCTAGGTTTGTGAACACTACTGTGAAGAAACCCTTGGACCCAAGGTGAAGATTTATTTCCCCCTTAGGTTTCCAGTGGTTCTTTATCCAAGCATGCAAAGCCTTCTCTATTGGCCATATCCCCATGAATTTGCATATTACTGCATAAGCCGCCATGTGATCCCTGTGCACCTGCAGTGCTGGATCGCTTAGAACAACCCGGCGTGTGATGGTAGACCTAGGTTTACAGAGGCCTATCATATTCTTGTGCTCAGTTCTCTTCCTGCCTACTCCTATACTTTTCTCTCCTCTGACTTCCTCCGGATTCTCCTCCTATTCGTGTGATCTGATATCTTCTTGTTTTTCTCTGTTGATACTCACAGTTTCTGCCTCCAATGGTTTCTTGAAGTGGCTCGAAACTACATGAATGTAGGAGGGAGTGGAAATCCCCCCTCCTCGCCCCTCCATGGTGACTAGCTCTGAAACCCTGTCACAAACCCTAGTTTGGCTTCCCCGCAGCACCGCCAATGTTACCAATAATGTTAGTAAGAGTATTAATATTAATATAAAAATGTATTGTTACATTAATCATTATTAAACTAGCACAACCACATTTACTAATTATGATTGATAATCACATCTAATTATTAAATGTTACTAATTAAAGGGGCAGGATGGCTTTACATTATTTGAATTTGTTCAAGAGTGCATTTCATAATCTACACAAGAGAGCATTTCATAGTCTACGTAAGATTTTATTCAAAAATTGCATAATATATATACCACAATGCATTTAAAAGCATTCTCGTTGATTTTAAATCAAACAAATTTATTTCAAACTTAATTAAAGAGGAGTGAAGGAGGAACAACATATGTTGAAAAGGAAAAACACAGTGATTAAGAAGAAATTTCCTTTAACATATTAAAACTTATTTTTAAAATTACATTAAC